>JAYMTF010000338.1:0-39323 GCA_036897485.1 Pelargonium nanum
GTGCCTATCGCGAAAGTGCGAGCCTGCTCAGGAACTCTATGGTTTAACCAAAAAAAAAGTAGTAAAAAAATTCAAATTTTGCACTATTCCTATCGTTATTCTTCGATCATTATTATTTTTCTCATCAATTTAAAATATTCAACATACGTGACTTAACCAATTGTAGATTATACAATACTAGATAAAGTTTTATTTTACTCTCCGTTTTGAAATTATAAAACTAGCGGTCTTAAATTTATGGCTAGCACTACCTTGTAGAACGAGCGCGCAACCTCGCAGGTCTTACTTGTATTGTCTTATAAGATTGACTTAAGAGACCTGTTAGGACCCATTTATGCGGTTTGGCTTGTGTGGCCTTCAAAGGTGAGTGCGACACCTCATAGGTCTTACTTGCACTATCTTACAAAGATTTACTTGCACAACATGTACATCTTATTTGCGAGAACTAGATGGGTGACCAAGTATAAGAATGGACGAGCGTGCAGCTACGCAATCTTTCGACTTGCCCACCAAGCCTAATTTTTAATTTCATTTTATTTGACCATATTATTATCCATAAAAAGATCAAAATAATAATTTTGATTTATAAATTCAAATGTGTATTTATGATTCTTGTCCCGGGAAAAGTATCATATTTTTCATGATATTTTATAGTTTAACTTGTAATTTGCCTTTCAAATTGTTAAAGACCAACTTCACCTAAATACACATATGATGATGTGAAATAAGGATAAAAAAATTTAAATAAATAAAATTTTCACCATTTTTTTTATTTTTATGTAGATTCTAATTTGTAAGAAGCACACAGAATCCAAAGCAACCAATCACTGAACTCCACGTAGAAAATAAATGTGGGGCCAATAGTGCACGTGTAGCTTATATTCATCCAATTTTCTGAGCCTCAAAAAGAAGAATGGTGTACGTTCAATTCGAACATTCCACCATCTCTCGAGCAAAAAGCTATGGCTTCGACTCTGCTCTCTCCTTGTCTCAAGCTTCCACTCTGCAGCACCACCAACATCACTACCACCACCATTCACAGCAACAAGTTCACAGATTCGAGAGGAATTGCAAGTGGAAGAAGAAGAATCAGAATCAATGCTAAGGAGAGCAATCAAGGCAAAGATCTGTACGTCGACGACGACGACGAGCCATCCTTCAATCCTTTTGGTTTCGTCACCGACAATGAATCGAGCCGTACCGCCATCCAGCTTCCGGAGAGCCCCGCCGAGGACGGCAATGTCGGTCAGATGCTTTATGTAAGTTCACTCACTCATCAGCTTAATTTAATTTTTGACTTTTCGTGAATTTAATTGAGATTTCAATTTAATTTTCTACTTCTGATACTGTGCTTGAATTGTTTACTGTTTTGCTTCATCACATCATGATCTCTCTGACATTCAGTAATTTTATCGGGATTTTTATGTTTGTTAAATTTTCATATTTCAATTCGTTAAATTGTGTTTGAGATTTGTAATTCGGCAAAAGGAAATTATGTTAATGGTAGAATCAACATAATTGTGTACTTTATAAAGCAGCAGCCATGACTGTTTCTTCGTTGGAGAAATTGACTGATGGAGTTTTAAAATTTGAATAATGTTTCGTTTGGATACAAATCTTGAGTCATTAGGTTCTTTTATGAAAAGTACCAATATCCACCACTGTTGTTTTTAAGACAATTTCCTTGTTCCGGTCTTACAACTACCTCTACTTTGTTCATTTTAGAATAAGAATGAACATCCAGTACTTGCTCTTCTTGTTGTAGATAGTGTTAGGCAGTTCATTGTCATCTATAACATTTTATAGTATCCTTATTTGAAGCCAGTCACACGGATATAGGTTTTAGGCATGTCGATGTGAAAGTGGAACATGTATAGGTCATAATGGCATGTTCCCTATCAGATTCATCATACGATTTGTTAGTCATTGATAATTGACAGTCATTCTGTTGCTGCGACTATATATCATGAAATGTGAATATAAGATATGAAGATAAAGTTTGGAAATAATTCTATGTGCATGTTTCTCATTAACTACTAGAGGATAGAAGACAAGGGAAAGGAATATGGCAAGCGTATCAAATCTGGGAAACATAGATGGTTTGTGAGAGAAACTGGTAAAATTTTATCTACTTCAACAATTAGTCCATTTCTTTGTAAAATAATTTTTTGTTGATTAACATTGGCCATACAGGCGACCCCAAGACTAGACGGGGAACAGTGGTTTTCCTTCATGGAGCACCAACGCAATCTTATAGCTATCGAGTTGTTATGTCTCAGGTAGAGCATGCTGATTTTCTTGTGAAGGTTATAATAGACTTTTTTTTTTTCTGGAACATTTACCATTCTTATGTTTCCTTCACTTATTATACATGCATGATATTTTGAAAAATGGCATGTTTTCTGCTAAGGCCTGGGGAATAGATTATTGAAGCCTGTAAAATCCAGTAGTCTACCATTATAAGTGTCTAACTTTGCCGAATCAGTAAGCTTTTGCCGGTGGACCAGCAAGGTGGCCTTGCTCTTTATTGCTTGTAACGACTCATTGAACTACATTACCCACAGAAACACTGTTTTATTGGTACTAAAATGCCACACAAATTGAAGTACCTAAAACATTCAGGAAAGTTCATAGGGATTTGGGTACAATTTTTTTATTTTTTACCTTCTGTGTTCCTCGTTGAGTGATGGATGATCATGTAATAATAGTCTTTCTTCTCCATGATTGGTGGGTAGTTGTCGGATTCTGGATTCCACTGTCTCGCTCCTGATTGGATAGGATTTGGTTTCAGTGACAAGCCACAGCCTGGATATGGTTTTGATTACACAGGTTTCTTAATTTGTTATTAAGGAAATCTTTATAATTCCATAATATTGTGATTGATCTCTAGAGCCAATCTTTCTGATATTTTACCATATCAATGTTACAGAAAAAGAGTTCCATGAAGAATTTGATAAGTTGCTTGAAGTTCTTGAAGCCAGATCTCCTTTTTTCCTTGTTGTTCAGGTTTGATCACGTTTGCAGACCAAAAGCTATATGAGTGGTATTAATTATAAATATGTATTTTCATCTATAAATTGCTTACACTGTAGGATCTGTAAATCTTAAAAGCATGAATACTCGTGTCTAACATATACTTCTTACATTCTCCTTGAAGGGGTTTCTTGTAGGTTCATATGGATTGACATGGGCCTTGAAAAATTCAAGCAAGATATCAAAGCTTGTGATTCTTAATAGCCCCTTGACGCCTTCCTCCCCAATTCCTGGCCTTTTTCAACAGCTAAGGTTAGGTTCTAATAATTCTCATTACTCTAATGCATAACATGTAAATGATGTTGTAATTAGGTTGCTCGTTCTCAAGGATTGGAGTTGGATCACCCTTTATTATTTCTCTCACGTATCTTTACTTTAAGCCACCTTAGCTTTTCTGCTGTATGTGATTCAATGGTGCTTCATTTCTGTTCGTTCTATGGTTATGCTTGTTCATTCCCATATATATTCTTTGTTTGTAATTTTCTTTTTTCAGATTTCCTCTCCTTGGTGAATTCACGTGCCAAAATGCGGTTATGGCAGAGCGCTTTATTGAAGCAGGTAGCGCGTATGTATCCACACTATGACTAGTCTTTGATATTTCACTTCTTTAGATTAGACTTCTGATTCTAATTAAGAACATCTTCCTTCAATTGCAACTCTTTTTCTTGATGGAAACTACCCAATGAATTTTCTTTAATATTTCACATCATTGTGTGTCCTGTTTATTTGTGTGAACTCTGGAATGAAGTGTGCAAGCTAGTTAACTGAATTAGGAATACTACCAGCTGATGTTTACTCGTGAGTTTTGGTTCACATAGTTCTTAAGACGAGCGCACGCTTCAAAGTTCAAACCTTTGGAAAAAAAGAAAAGTTAAGCAGAAATTATGTACTAATAAGTATTCTAGGCAGCTTCTTTAATGTTCCAACCAATTTAACACATTAAGTTTCAGTGATCTCAAAGACAATCAATCAGTGCTAAAGGTTAATATCATGTCAAACCAGTCTTCTAGGGTCCATAATTTTCTGAAAATGAAAATTCAGAGATCAGTGTGTAATGTGTACAACATCAATAAGGGCATATTTTCATAATAATCATAATGAAGTCTTCCTTTTATGGTGTGTTTGGGAACCATCATTTGATTTGAAATGCTGGATTTGAGCCAAATGAGGTGTTTGGGAACTCCAAGAATTTGGATTTGGATTTGAGAGAAATCCAATGACATTCAAAACATGCATAGAACATGAGATTTCAAATGACAGCTCATACCTTGTCATTTGAAATTCTATACTTTCCCAAACATTATATTAGTATTTGAAATGCAACATTTCACATCCAAAATTTCAAATGACGAATTTCAAATCAAATTCATGTTCCCAAACGCAACCTTATATTATTTACATTTTGGGGCATTTAGAAAATAGAGGAACGTATCAGCATCCAATTAAATGTCTAGTTTCCACAATGCCATATGAATGATGCAACATAGAACCTGCCTACCAACTGGGTACTTCTTCATTTATTTATTTATTTTTTTTTTTTGCTTCTCTCCATTCTGGATAAGTCTACTATGTTCTGAAGCTACGAAAAATTCAGGCAAATGTTTTGATAGAGCTCATTGACCTGGCTAAAAAGAAAATTGCACCGACTGTTACCTTTTTTGTTTGCTCAGAACTGACGGTTACCTAATACTTATTAGAGAAAGATAACATCTGTTTAAGGAAGTATTTAATTTTATTGCGTATCTTACTGTCAAAGGAATGATCTCCAATTCCTTGTGAGGTTATCTTCGTGTACAAGATAGTTATGCTGCTGCTGCTACCGAATAGACTCGCTATTGGTGTCAAACAGATTACCACCCTGATTTTATTTTTATGCATATGTCGTTAGAGAGATCTCACTGAGCACGTCTTTTACATTTTCCCCTTACTATCTATCTAGTCAAGAAGGATCATAAGAAAAACTGTTCTAGCAAATGACTACTCTTTTGTGCAGTGTATGTGCTCTTACTAAGGAACAAATTTTTGTGACAGTTATGTTCTGAAGCTGGAGAAAGCTGATGTCTATCGTTTACCGTATTTGTCAAGCAGTGGACCTGGATTTGGTACGTAACGCGTATCTGTTTTTCACAATATCACGACCCAAGAAGCTTGTATAATAAAACTTGTTTTGACATTCGTTAGAAACTGAACTCGTTGTCATTTTGATTAACCATCCTCCGCCTCATCCAATATACCCTTTATATAATCTCTTTAAAGGACACATTTGGCTTACTGAAATAGATTACTTTTCATTATTGAAGTGAATGTTCATTCAATAAAAAGATGCTTGACATTTTTGTCTAGTTGGTGGCTGAAAAATATACATTCACTTGTAAGCATGATTAGTAAGTTCCCTTCAATTGTCGTTATAGAAATCACGAATTTCATGCACGATTTTGTTAGATAATAAAGAACACCCTTCTTATGTCTATTAATTTCTAACTTTTCTATTTGGCATCGCAGCACTGCTTGAAGCTGCAAGAAAAGCTAATTTCAATAGCTTGTCTAGCCAAATAGCAGGTGGCTTTTCGTCTGGAAGGTACAATTTTTTTTCTTTTCTGGACGGTATTTGTTATAAGCATACGTCTTTCAACATCAATGAATGATTTTTCCCATAAACTTAATGATTCATAATTTCTCTTTCCGAAGTTTATGTATAAGAGTCTCTTATATTGTATTGTATCAAAATTTAGTTTACTTTCTGTCTTCTGCTGTTCAGTTGGGATAAACCAATATTGGTGCTTTGGGGAATATCAGACAAGTATCTGCCTCAGTCCATAGCAGAAGAGTTTAAAAAAGGAAACCCCGCAAACATCGAGCTTAAGTTGATTGAAGGTGCTGGTCATATGCCACAGGAGGACTGGTAACTTATTTCCTTTCATCATTCAGCTGCGCCGTAATGTTTCTTCTTTTGTTTTGAATCAAATTCTTACCACAGTACTTTGCACACAGGCCCGAAAAAGTTATAGAAGCTATGAGATACTTTCTCTGAGTTCATCACATGAATCAAGATTTGAGGTTGGTATTGTGCAGAAGCTCTCTCTCCAGTTGTGTTACGAAAGTTTCACGTTTATGTCCTGTTAGAATGATCAGTTCATGCATCAAATGAAGAAGAGAAATTTGTTTCTGCAACTATGGCGAATGGTATCCAAACTTTTTCTCGTTACTTATGCCGATCTTTGTCAAATACTCGTGTTTTTAGTTTACCAGACATATATAGGAGAATCCATTTTAGTGCACATAACTGGAGAATTTTCATTTTTCAACATTCAAAATAGAATGAAAGTGTACATGCAATGTCATCATTTCACACACACATATATGCATACATTCCATTTGAAAAATTCCTTCATTTTAAGTCAGCTATACAAGTCTTGGTTAGTAAACCACCATCAGTAGATCCAGTAAGATGATTTGAACTTAGAACTTTTAGAGAGAGATTCAGAGAACAGGTGTATTAAAAGCTTTAGCAAATTACATGTCTACCAATTCAGCAAATACCCCAATAACAGTAATGTGTGGGGACAAAAAGGACCAATTCCTTGAGCATTTCAGAAATAGGCAGCCACATACAAAACTAGGTTAAGTTCTGATCCAGTATCACATCCAAAAACTAAAAACTACTCACAAAAAAACAAATATCCCCATCCTTGAGTTCTTCCAAAATATGGAATGGGATTGGCTAAGTTGTGCACATTGAAAGCTACCTACTTCGCTTTCTTTAGCTGTCGAGCTTTCTGAGTAGTCTCAACCTTTTTTGTAGAAGTCTTTTTAGTCTTGGCTATCTTCCTCTTTTTCTTCCGATCATCATCATCATCGTCCTCGCTCTCGTTACTACCTTCGGCATCATCACTATCGTGATCACTACTTTCCTTTGCCTTGCCCGCCCTTGAAGGTTTCTTTCTTCCACCTCCAGCCTTAACAGTATTTTTTGGTTTGGCAATCTCGTCGTTTCCTTCTCCATCACTTGCGGGATCAACTTGGTCGTCATCGTCACTTTCCTCGGACTTTCTTTTCCTTGGAGCTTTCTTACCTGCTCCTCTACCGCTCGGTCCTTTCTTTGGTTTGACACTATCGGTATTTTCCTCTTCCTCATTCGCTGGCTCATCAACTTCACCATCTTCATCGTTATCATCGCCTTTTTTTCTCTTAGAACTTTGCTTTCTCGGTTTGCCCTGTGCTTGCGTAGCTTGCGCTCCAGTTAGCTTTTGCAATTCTGGCACATAAGCTGAAGTCTAAGACCACAAAATAAGGCTCATTAGTCCATTTGAACAATAGGAAATATTCAAGGGTTGCTGTGTATGATTGACATACCCTGCCACCAGCTGTGATAAAATCGATTTTCTTACCTGCCAATACATGGAAGCTCATTAATAATCTCATGTGAATTGTGAGGTATTAAAAACAAAAGAATAGAAAGGATAACTTTCTTGAGAAAGAGAGAGAACACAAAAAACTTGTTTCCAATATTACAAATCCTTGGAACCGACATGTAAATGTCTTTGGCAAGTGACAAATAGTAGCAACAAACTCTATCCTTGAGAGCATCTAGTTTTCCCTTCAGGTGAGATAACGAGTTTTTAAAAGAAAGACAGGAAGTTTCTGAAATCATGGGTTTCTCTACTGTTTAGCATAAGTTTCACCAGTCTTGACTCTTACTTGAGACGTCAAATTGGCGCAGGCCAGTGAAACGCCAATGAGCAAGCAGTCCAATGAGTCCTAGCGTAGGATTAATTTTGTGATACATGGAAATGTTTGCTTCAGACACAAGTAATTGTGGGTTCTTTGAGATGCATGGGAGAAAGAATTAGGGTAGTATGTGGAACAGGCACATGATGCATGAAAGAACACTTCAGAATAGAGAAAGGAATCATCAAAACATAAGCTAATGTGATTATATCAGATCAATAACAGAACCCAACATGGAATATAACGAACAGACAAGCATGGCATGCAAAATTTTATCCACTAGACGTAATGCCATAAAGGATAGCTCGTAGGATGGAAGTCAAACCATCAACAAAAGCCTTCCCAGGTTTCTTTTCACGGGAATGAAAAATCCAATCACTAGGATATTGACTACTGTCTGCCCCGACTTCAACTGCTTTTTCAATGACCTGTAAAATCAATTAGATAGTCAAAATGATCACAAGTGCATAAGTATCTTACCATCAACTTTCCCAGGCATTTTGTACCACCGATAATGAAACAACCATTCAACAGGAAAGCGGCTGCATTCAGCTCGAACTTCAACCGCATATTCAATAACCTACAGTTATTATTCCTCTATATGTTCCATAAAGAATGAAAGTTAAACAAATATAAATGTCTAACATAACATGCAAAGACTCCAGACAGACACAATATCCCACCTCTTTAATGCAGCTGTGCAGTGTCACAACGTTTTCCTTGGACATACTAGCAGCAGTTTGCAGTGGATGAATCTTTGCCTGAGAAAATAGTGATACAGAACTCTTTAAACTAAAATCCTAAAATATGAAAGTACTGAAATAAAAATAATCTTGAAAGTTGAAACTGCAAGGCTAATAAATGTGCTCAAGAAAAAAAAATCATGGATAGAAATCCAAAAATTCAGATATCTTAGTGGCCGTAACGATTGTTCTGTCATAGGCCATCATGTTCTCATTCATCTATTTTTCCTAATTGATTGGTTGTTTTGCCTATTTTATATGACACTTCTCCTATCCTTCAAGCCCACTCGGGCTCTCTCTATCTTCTTCTATCGGTCCACCCACAAAATTAAAATCGGGAATAGGCCGGACTCTCTATCTATCTCTCTTTGATCCAGCCGCAAAAAAAAAAAAAAAAAAAAAAAAACAGGAATGGGCTCCTATCAATCTCTCTTCGGTCCACTTAAAAAGCCATAACGGGTTTTCACGTGAAGGAGTGTGAAGGAATATAATATTAAAGTATAAATGAGGACTTCAACTATTAGTTAGAGCTTTTAGTTGAGTGGTTCTCTAACAGTTTTAAGTGAACCCAACAACTCAAGGATAGGCCTCATATTGTTTTTTTTTTTTTTTTTAAAAAACAATTTGGAACTTCATCTTCAGAAAACTCAAGATTCTTAATTTCTTGATAACATTAATATCAAACCAAGCAAACTCGCCTAACATAACCCAATACAATAAACTATTAAATCACAAATAAAGGGTCAGAACTTTAGGTATCCATTGAAGTAGGGATCCTAATAGGATGCTAAAAAATCTAGGAATTTTAGCAACGAGTCGAATCATCATGGGGTTCCACTGGATCTCAATCTTCTGTCAAGATGCCAGAATCATGGTAACTGTTTCAGTTCGCCATATAAGATAACACACATGGAAATATAAAGTTGAAAGCCGGAATGAATAATGTGAAGTTAAGTCTACTAAGCACAAAATCAAACCCAATTCTGGAATATTAGAACAATCTAGTAACATTATAATTTGCACGGTGCACTCACATGATATAACACCTCATCTGCAACCCAATTACCTATACCTGAAATAAAACCCTGCAAAGAAGAGAATATCATATTTAATAACATTTACATTAATAACAAGTGAGATAGCATTCAAAACAGCACTACTACTTCCATATTAAACTAGTTATTTTTTTCTCTAGTGTTTAAAACCTCACTGCAAAATTCATACTACGAGTCAATCTTGAGATTACCAACCTAATAAATTAAATATTACTTGAATTGAAAATCCAGTAACAATGTGAAGCAAAAAACAAGATTCCAGCATCTACTTGAATTGAAAAGAAAAGGAAACGCATAACTCATTGAAGTTTACAAGATATGAGGGTTGAACCACATTACCTTTTTACAGAAATCTTCAAGGTAATCACAATATGATGAGTACATAAATGTAAAAGTATATCGAGCAACATAGTATTAACCTGATCAAGTAATAGAGCCTTAATTGAGGTTTTCTTCTTGCTCAAACACTTAATAAATTCATCTACTGCCATAAGCTCCAACAGTGCATCAGGGCCAAGTTCAGATATAGGGGGCACTATACTTGGCTGTATCAGCAAAAAAAATTGTGAGAACTAACAGGATGCTCATAAAATTATGATACAAAAAGGTAAAAATAAAAAAATTCATGTAAAGTAGCTAGAGATATTATTTACATCTTTTAGCAAACGGACTTTTGCAAATCGCCTCTTGTCAGTGAAAGACACCTCCAAACCATCATCTAGCTGCACACGAACTCAATGCAGTGAGTAACTTGCTGATATAAACAGATTAGATTATTGTAAGGACTAGAGAAATAAAACATTAAAGAGCAAAATAATTGAGCTTCAAGTACAATGAGTTATAACTTAATACAAAAAATCACAATATTATATGTGAACTACTTGAACAAAAATTCACAAACAGAAATAAATTCCCAGCCATGCAAATGCCAAGACATAATTCTCTTACTTGAATAAAAAATTTGGAGTATTTGGAAGGCCACTCATCAGTGTCATTGACAGCAGACCTGAAAGCAAATATCCATCATGTTATAATCAACAATTGCATATATAGGTCTAAACATGACTATCATTTATCAGAAGATACACCAAATAACAAACAGTTGCCCAACTGGGAAATTTAACAAATTGTATTTTTTTGCCATCCATATCATTGAAATGTAAATTACATCACTATATTATATGTACTATAACATGCCATAAGCTTTTACAAAAGAATTACTGATTAGTTATGCCAAACAGGACAAGGTAGGTCAGTGAAACACAAATTTACTAGTCTTCCTAGCTGATTTTGACTTCTCAAGAGGTTGTGTGTGGTAAGGAGGTTGCATCACTGTGTTGCAACAGATCTTAATTACCATTTCATATGATGAAATATACACTGCAAGGAAACAATACAGAGCACCATGAGGGCAAGACATGCAGAATACTTGTTAACTAGACAACGCACACTACAGACAACATGATTCTAAAAAAAATTTCTTTCAGAAATAAAGGGAAGAAAAAAGAAATGATACACATATGTTGATAAACTTGTGAGAGCATATAAATATCTGTAAAGAAAATACTGACGCCAATGTTACGTGTACAGAACAAAAAAGGAGACAACACTAGAAATTTACACTGTCTACTTATCCACACACACAAAAAAAAGGAAAAGAAAAGAAAGATGCAATTCAACTTTGTATAGTTGCCTATGTGTATTCACATGGATTGAACATGACTAGCAGATACGTCCAACTGAAACTGGTACACATATGAATGGATATTACTTGGTTTTTGTCTCCTGAACCATGAAGAAACGACTCCCAGATCCATGGTTTGCTTAAATGGTGAAATATTGGGGACAAAATAAGCAATACAGTTTGTATATACTTGAATTCTTGTCACAATACAAGTTCTTTTTTCTTGGTCCTCCCTGGGCCCTAGCTATTGGGGAAAACCATCTATAAGTGCAACAAACATGCTTATCAAAAATAAAAATAAAAGTGCAACAAACCCAGTTTCTACAGCATTCCATTGACACAGTTACAAAACTCATTATAACCCGTCAAGCATAGCAGCTTACATATATATCCATTAAGGACCCACCTCTTATACTTTGTGACTGCTACCCCTTTAATATAGAATGCACCTGCCATCCCTGAAAGACATGAAAATGTTTCATCAATGGGAGCAATAGGGAAAGAGCGTGAACCACAACAAAGAAACCATGCAACTTTCGACAAGTAAGCCTAATTCTCTTAAAGGTGTATTGGCTTTACTTGCGCAGAGACTTCCTTTTCAGTTGGTCAAATAATCAAGTAGACAATGTTAAGTTGCATTAATTTAAAATCAAATATAAAATAGCATCAACTTTCGAGATAATTTCCAATATTCAAACATATAGCATAAATGAAAATGAAAATGAAGAAACAAGTTCTTGACATTTGGCAACTTTTGGAAACAGTCTGCAAATGGTTTTCTAGAAATGTTGGTAGAATATGCAATCTAATTCTATTTCATGCACTATCACTTGCATGCTTCTCCAGAAAATCAAAAACAACAAAAGTATTCATTTACCAAATCAAATGTCGACTTAGGGATCATAGAGTTCATGATTCCATAGCTGTCTTTTAAAACAAGATTACATTTATAAAAAAACTCAAAAGTCGAGAGCATTGGTTTGTAGTAGTTTGGTCCTATGTTTCTAAAAATGGTCAAACAACTCAACCAACACTTGAAAGTCTTAAGTTCTTCTGCAAATATTATCGGGGGCAAACCACTAACCATATTTTCAACACCATTTCTAATGTTCTGCCTTTTCAAGAACGGAGAGCAATTGCCTTGACTTAGACCAAATGCAGACTTGATTTTCTACTATATCCTAACACTTTCTCAGGTATCAAACAAAAGCTTAATATACAAAACACTATACTCGTTCCCCTGTATTCATTAAAGTTACTCCCACATAAAACGTGCTTAGGACTGTATCAGAAATAACAGAGAGTGGACCCCTTTCAGTTCAAAAACCCTACTTTCTTTCTAAACCAACTCAACCCAACCAACATCAGAACCCCGGAGACTATATATTCCTTAAACTTGTAGGTTTACATTTTCTATTTATCCATGCAGGCACAGCTTTCTCTGCGGTTTCATTTTTCCGATTAGCCAAACACCTTCACTTCCTTTCTCTACTAAAAAGTAAACAAAACAAAACAAAACAAAATTTCTCCGAAATCAAAAGGTTGAAGTACCAAAGTTATGTACCTTATCCCAATACACCTAAACCCTCAAATATCAAGTGACGATCAATTCATGACCAAGTCACATTTCTCAAAATATCAATGAGTGAGTAAACATCAATCGTCTTAGGGTTTACAGTAACAATACCGAACTGGAAAGAGGGACAGGGAGGAGAATCGAACTGGAGCCAAAGATTCTTTCCCTTGCGACGAGCAGCGACGATGGTCTTGCCGACGACGGAGGCCTCGAAATCGGAAGGCGATATCGCATCGATGACCTTGGGGTCGTCGGCGATGATGGCTTTGACGATCTTCTTGTTGAGGCAGTGCTCTTCTATGGCCCTCCTCGCCGCCTCCACCTCCGGCAGCTCTGGCATTGCCGCTGGTTTGGTTCTCGGTTCAGTGCTCGGTGGTTCAACTTTTGGCGCGGTTTTCAGTCAGTGGTTACTGGTCACAACTGAGTTCTGTAGAGAGAAGAGAAGTGTTTGTTATGGTCAAAGGAGAGCCTTTGCGGGTCCTTATCCAATCAAAATCCTCCGCGTCACAATATTTGATTATCTTTCTTATTTATACCTTGATTTGAAAGGAAAATGCTAAACGTACCAAATTTTGTGTACAAAATGACGTGGCACGTTTATTTTTCATGTTTTGTGGTTTAAAATTAAGTTTAAACGAATTAAAATCCGACATATATGATACCATCAGGCACCACCTTTCCATGAATTTCTGGCGCGAAGCGCCCAATTTATAAGACATGATGTACATGTGACGTATTGTGATTCAGCCAACTCATCAATGAATTAATTGATGTGTCATCCCTCATTGTTTGACACGTCACTTTGTACAAATATTTTCGTACAAAATTTTGTATACATAGCATTACTCGATTTTAAATTCATGTGATATTTTTGTAACATAATTGAGTATGGGCCTAAAAGCCCAAATGGTAAGACAAATATGGGCTAAGGCCCAATTCCATTTGTCTCAAGCCATGGCCTGGTGGGGAACAATACTGCTTTAATATGTAAAGCCCATATCATTTAGTGTTGATGGATTTAACAATACTATTATGAGAGCAATGAATTTACATCAATAATTTGTCACTTAAATTAGATAAGTGAATAATCCGACGGCATCTCGCTAAGTTTTACTCATGCCGGTAGTAATCGAATAAAATATAACATTAACAAGTTGTTTAATTTGACTAGTTCACTTTTAATTCTAAAATATTTCGATGTAAATTAATTACACTATTCTTATACATACGTTAGATACATAGAACAAAATCTATAATTAGAAAAAGTATTATAGACACGACTTTTATGTCAAACGATTATAAAAGTTAATATTTAACTAACTAATAGTCGCAACTAGTGAACAACCCACGCGACATTATTTATTCTATCACAAAAAGTTTTAAATGAAAACATGAAAGCATGCATGAACAATTGGAGTGTAATTGCATGCCTAATAACATTAAATTCAATATTGTACTTTGCTACTAACATTATATACAACACTTATTTCCATGTGAGATACAACCAAATTATAAATAAGAATTTAAAAAGATGCCAAATTTATCATACTCTTTGTTGTGCCCTAGTCTCTTTTCTAGACTCATTGGTTTAAAGTTTAAACTTTAAATTACATGCCACCCATATGCCAGGACCAACCCTATTCAATATGGTTTAATTACACCCAATATATGGCCATGCACTGACACACAGACCTTCCTCTTTACATGTGTGGTTTCAATTATGAAAATAATTGCCAATAATATTTTAATATAAAAATTAATTTGATAGTTGAGTTGAGACTCAATTATAAAATTTTATATTATAAAAGATTCTTTTAAAGTTTTTGGGTACAAAGTTACAAAAGTTCTTCATTGCAGGCCGTTTACTTTCATAAAAACTCAGGTTTAAGAAGAAATATTTGGAGGAAGCTATATATAGCTTTGGAGATAGTGAAGTGCCTTGTCTTGATTAATGAACAAAAATAGCTGTATCAGTTGAGTAACTGTCAATGCACTGGTTCACCCAAATTGGGGACTTCCATATATTAAACATTTGACCTAGCTGTCTTTAATGTTTAATCACTTTGGTTTCTTCACCTTATAATCTCATCCCACACTTGATTCCAATTTCCACAGGTTAAGCCAGATCCAAAGACTCTAGGGAACTAAAGGATCATTGCTGGTGTAACAAGCAATAACAGTAAAATAACAAGATTGGTGCATGTGCATTTCACGCATGTGTTTTATATGTACTGATGCGATATTTTTGACATTGTCGGTGTAAAAACGCATTGTTGTCGTCTAGTCCGCCAAAAAGTTTGAAAAAAATAGTTATGGCAGATTTTCACGGATTTTACTATGTGATTCGCTCGAACTCTCCTACACAAGAAGAACACATGTTAAGTGAATACTCGTTCACTTTCAGTGCGAAAATGAAAATGAGTTAATCCGGCTTAGCAGAATATAACTCACAAGTATGTGAGTTGGAGCAAGAGTGATAATGATTTGTACCTCAGCCCCTCGGGGGTATTTATAGTAGTATACTGCTCCGATTCTGATTGGTATAGAGAATACAAGAACTATTTACGTTGAGTCTGGACATGAGTATTAAATTGGATCCTTTGGTGAACTATATATGGACCGGGTCTCGTCGTCCGCAAATCAAATTGCATGCATTTGTCAATCTGGGGCGAACTGAGTCATGGAGACGAGTTTGACTTGAATCGTACTAATTATATATATGTAGAATTTGTCCATCTAAAATGTATCAAAATATTTATGAATCTTCATGTAGTTTCTTAGAATAAATTTCAGTAAATTTGTACATATTTTCATTAGACTTACAAATATATTTTGTCGGTACGAAAAATAGTCAAAACTGTACTTAAAACGATTATTGGAGAACTACAAATTTCATATATATTTAGAGTGCATGAAGCCAAAAGCAAAGCCAATAATTTGAAAAATGAGACCCATGGCAGTGTCCTGTCCGTTGTCTTTGTGATTGGAAAAGATAAAATAATTTACTTCTTATATAATTGTATTTTGTCTGCCATTGATGCACACTGTGAGCTTAAAAGGGCTGGTATTTTTACAAATTAATTATACAAAAGTTTGATATAAGAAAATATCTATTTATAATATTATTTTAATAAATGGAACATAATACCAAGAATTGTAGACCTGAATTTTATCCTAGAACGACGGAAAATTTAAAACCATCCTCAGTTGTGCAATTTTCAATACATGGAAAAAAAAAGTTTGAAAATATTTAATTTTCTCTTTTTCCAAAATATTTAATTTTCACTATACATATAATTAATGACAGTTAAACTGAAAATATTTATTTTTGAGAAAAAATAGTGATGTTTTCTATTTGTAGTAACAGCAATATACGTTATATGTGTAGATTCACATAAAGGGTGTAAGTTTCAATGCATGATCATATAATTTCATTGGATCCTTCTTCAACGAATGGTTCACATATATGTGGGACACAATAAAACAAAAAATACAAATATTATTGAGAGTAAAATTTCTATGAACAGACATTAAAGAACTTGTAAATGAATGTATCATGTACAAATAGTAATCATGTAATTGATAATAAGATATTGCATGTGTTTATGTACTAGTATTTTGTGTGTGTTTATTGCACATTCAATTTTCTGCACTTAAATGTTATGTTTATTGTATTATATATTAATTTGAGTTTATTATTTGTATTTCCACGACTCAATCAATATCAACAAAGACAAGAAATGGAGCAGGAATGAGAGGACAATGTGACAACAACATTAGCGGTAACACATACCAATTATATGAACAATCCAAAGATTCCTCATTGCATGCATAACAAGAAAATAGAGTAGTACCAATCAAAGTTTATGCTTTTTTTTTCATGTATTTTGTCATGTTATGCATGCAAATTTACGGCAAATAATTTAATTTTATATAAACAAAATCTTAGTAATTTTTTAATGCAACAAAGTAATAATTTATTACTTCAAATCGAAAAACAATAAAGACAATATAAAATTTAAGGTTTGAAGACAAACTCACATATACTAGCAAAACAAAAATATCAAAGACTTAAGTTAACTAACTCGTTTTACAGACAAACTCGTAAATAAAAAATTGACACTATCAAACTAAGTCACAATGACTGAAACATCCTG
The DNA here is from genome assembly GCA_036897485.1 of Pelargonium nanum. Lineage (NCBI taxonomy): Eukaryota > Viridiplantae > Streptophyta > Magnoliopsida > Geraniales > Geraniaceae > Pelargonium > Pelargonium nanum. The sequence goes on from JAYMTF010000338.1 coordinate 16,977, forward strand.
AATAATCAAAACCAAAAACACTGGAATCCTCTCCATTAGCAAGTTGAAGGCACTAAAATCCCTCAAACTTGAAGAGCACAAACAACTGACAACGATTGCACTAAGACGACCACATGGAGGGACTCGCCATTATAGGTTTGTCATCTGATTCGACAACAAACTTGAAAACTGATCCGATGGTTCTGACCAAACCACCCGTATTTGCAAATTTGTACGTAATTTTTCTTCTAAATATCTTTATAAAATATTAACATTATTTATGTTATTTCAAATATAATATAATTTGTTATCAATTAATATGTACTCTCATAACTCGTGCAACATGAGGTTTAAACAAAGTAAATAGCGCTAGCTAGCTAGTATATACCCGAATCTATGGGCTTACCTCATAAAATTATAATCAAAGTTGGTATGTAGAGTGGTCATTCTTTGGTGTTCATTTTTAATAAAGTTCTTTGTGTATATTATGATATTTTTTTGTGTTAGTGTAGTTAACCACTTACTTTAATAACCCCATTTAGAATTTTTATCATTTTATGTTAATGCTCAATTTTGATTTGATCGACTATCATGGACTTCGCTGTCATCTTATTTAATATATTATATGTGTTTATAGAAACATGCACTGTATACATGAAAATTGAAATTAACGTGTTACATCTTTATTTTACAAATGCAAATAATATTATTTTCAGGACATGTTCAATGCAGTCTCCTTTTAGTGTTTCCACAAGGAATATAAAGGAATCTCATAAAAATGTTATATTTAGTTACATTTTGGTTTAAAGGTCAACTAAATCTCCAAATTTTGAGAAGTCACTATTTTAGTTATTGTATCTTAAATAAGTCATTTATGCTTTTGAATTTTAACGATTTAGGTCAGTTTAGTCTATCTCGTGAATTTGAATTAATTGATTGTTAACTCTAATAATATGGCGTTGACGTGTCATTTAAGAAAATAATTGAATACATGATTATCCACATGTCATTTTTTTAAATGATACATCAATACCACATTATTAGTGTTAACAATCAGTTAAGTCAAACTAATCATGAGAGACTAGACACACTAAAACTAAGTGTTGAACAATGCATATAAATATTATATTTTGATATCCCAACTATCCATTTTGCTTTAAATTAGTACACAATTTAGATGTAATTTTAACTTCATCACTAAATTATCTATATTGTTTCAATTCAGCATCAAATTACACTATTTTGTTTCAAATTATACCAATTTGAAACAACATACCATAATTTGGAAATAAAAACTCAAATTGAGTACTAATTTAAAAGAAAACAACAATTAGGGGCCAAAACAAAACATGTTCCTATTAAGAATTATGAGATGTAGGGGTTTGGCAATTTAGGTAAAATGTTGCTGAAATAATAGATTTAGTGTAGGTAATTGAGCAAAAATATTTGTTGTTGGCTCATAAGTCATTAAAATTAGGTACCCATCTAGTACAAAGTCGGCAACCATACTGTGCAGTTTTGTTAATTGCAGCTAAAGGTAGGGCTGTCCAGCCCTGAAATATTTATGTTTCACCAAATCTGCCATCTTCAATTATTTACCATATTCTTTGTTATATAAGCTAAATTTTTCTGGGTCAAGTCAAGTTAATGAGGAGAAAATCTCTCATTAAATTTCACACGTACTCATTTTAACGATTTTGATATATATATATATATATATATATGGGGTTGAGAATTTCAAACCAAAATATTTTATGCTTAGGCTAAACCATCAATGAAGAGATGACACCTCATTAAAAATATTGGATCCGGGCAGGTCGCTCCGCTCCCAGCAATTCACTTGGGTGGGTATGAGTGAAATTAAATGAGGTGTCATCACCTCATTGGCTTGGCTTAGGCTAAGTCAAATATTTGTTGGCTTAGATTCCTTATTCTCTATATATATCATGCAAAATATTAGAAAGGTTATAATTGATTATCGTTGAATATATCGATCAACTAATTGAATAAGTCAACCAACTATTCGAATAGGTTGATGAACTATATACATAGATCGTCAAGTGAAATGAATTTGTCGATGTATTGTTGAATTAATTGACCCGAAAGTTTGTTAATTACTTAAATTCTTTTACTAGTTAGTTCACTACGTATTTGATTCTCTCACTTATCATGCAAGTTGAGCTCTCCTACTTGTATACTAGCATCTCATTTGCTCGTAACATTCGGTTGAGCTACACAACAGGGGTTAGCTCTCCCCTTTAACCTCAAACCCTTCCACATACCGTCGGCAAGGAGGCTCGAACCCGAGACCTTAAAGAGAATACAAAACGCTTAAATCGTTTGGCCCAACATGCCTTGGTAGTTTCTTGATTTTTATCTGGAGAAAAATTAAGAGAAAGTTCACTTCATAACTGAGATAAATAATTTTGTTTAGACATGTTTTGTATCTTCAGATCTTGTTTTATTAAAAGAATTGTGGTAGAATATTTTTCCTCAAGCCAAAACAATTGTGAGTGTAGATAAAAAAAAAAAAACTCCATTTTCAGAGGGACTTGAAAGCTGAAACTAAACATGTGAATATCTAGAATTCCTAAACTAATAAATCATAGAATCGCCCCCAACTAAGTCTTAGACAAATAATTCAATTGACACAACAATAGATAGCCAAAAATAAATAAATTAAAAGGGTCAACTTTATGTAATTACTCTTTTAAAGTTGACAACAAATTACATGGTTTTTTTAAGTATTTTTGTGCAACTCTTTTAAAGTTGACAACAAGTTACATAACGTTTTAAAAAAAAAAAAATTCTTCATCTATGACTTAGCCACCTTTAAGTTCACATCAAAATTGTATAACCTCTTTTTGTTCATTTAAAATTTAACCACCTTTAAATTGACACCCAAGTCACATAAACCCTAATTTTATTTTCTTCACCTGTCCTCCTTGGGGATTCAATAGACTAAATTGTTGTAATTACAATGTCATTTTTTCATTGAGAAAATTATTCTATCATTAATATACACATATAAGGGTTAAAATTACATCTCATATACTCTATTAAATAATAGATAATAAGAGAAATGCATAGAACAAAAAACGTACCACATTGCCTCATCAACAACCGTTGCCTCTCAGCTGTACCTTGAAGCTGTTGTAAAAATAATAGAAAGAGAAAAGACAACAATATCTAACACTCTCACTTGCTGTCATAAATCATTCACAAATGAAATATGTGATCACCTATCATTTGAATTTGATTTGTACAAATTTGTGTTATTATCAACTAGTGTTTTTTTAAAACAAACTTTTGATACTATCATTGCTAAATAAGAATGGTGAACAAAAATATTGAAGAACAAAATAGATGCATGATGTTTTAATAAAAATGAAATATTTGCACATAAATGAATGATTTTATGAGAATTTCATAGCCAATTATGTTTTGAATTGGTTAATTTATGAAATTTCTATAATTCGGTTGCTGAAATCTCCAAATGTTAAAGCTTCTAGCTATCAAGTTATTCAATATTACCCTTCAAAAAAGTTATTCAATATTACAATTTATATAATATATTCAAGAATAGTTTTGACATTATTTTTTTATTGAAAAATAGTTTAAGAGCTATATAATGTTGATTAAGTTAATAAAAAATTAGTTTAAAAGATTATATGATTTTGGTGTCAACTTTAAAAGTTTTTGTAAAATTATCTCAAACCAAAACTCAGAAAACGTAATTCATTATTATTATCTAGTTAGTTTGTTTCCGATATTCAATAACAAAATTTACGCGTTTTGTATCAAGCTTCTAATTAGGGGAAGGTGACTAAATTACAATCACTAGTAAACATGAAAAATGTGGACAAAGCAAGGATTCAATTACAAACACAAACCCAAATTGAGAGATTCTCTGCAGATTCTATTAAGCACTTAACAATGACAAATTAACAGTCCATATTTACAAAAAATCACCTCTCCCACTGGGAGGGAAAAACTATGGGTGCCAACATCTGATAAAACAAATTAGCAAGGCCTCACCTGCAACTACAACCATCATCCTCCACGTGTCACTTTCTCAACCGTCCATCCTCCCTTGGGCCCCACCCCAACACACCCCTTTGTTTTTATCTCCCATGCATGGACTCTCTCCTTTGCCCTTAAATGGCCACCATCACATGCTCCTTTTTTTTTTTCTCTCTAGAGAGAGAGAAAAATAAAAATATATAAGGAGAGAGAGTGTGAGAGCAATCAGGTTTTTTAGCAACAAGGAGAGGCCAGGATTGCTCACAAATCCTCTCAAAGGGTAAACCCAAAACCCTTATCCTATCTTCTTCTTCAAAACAACATCAACAAAATTCAAAAAAGTAAAATTAAAAAACCCATTTTTTCATTTCTCCATTTCCCATTTCTTCTTCTTCTCCTCCTCATCCCCTGTTTTGCTCTGTTTTTGCTCTGTTTCTGAAGCATTTTCTGGTTAGTACTTTACATATTGTTGGAATTGGGAGTGTAATTATCTGATATGGGTATTTGAATATTTCTCCAAATGTTTGGTTTTTGAAGTGAAAATGGCACCGAAGTCAGGCAGAGGAAAGGGCAGTAAATCAAGAACAGAGAAGAAGAAGAAAGAAGAGAAAGGTTTGCTCAATTTTCTCCTTTTTCATTACCATTTGAGATTTAATCAATGAAACTTGTTTTCATCATTTGTTTGTTCACAATTTGCAGTTGTACCTAGTGTTCTTGACATTACAGTCATCACTCCATATGAAATACAAGTTGTTCTCAAGGTATTTTCATATTTTTTATATTGTCAAATTATATATATAATAATCACATTATTTAATTATGAAATTAATTAATTTGGATTAATGGATGGTTTTTCAGGGTATCTCAACAGACAAGATACTTGATGTGAAGAAGCTATTGGCAGTGAATGTAGAAACATGTCACCTTACAAACTATTCTCTATCTCATGAGGTAGGTGGTTCTTAATTAATTGATTAGTGGTATAATTTAAGTAAAAGAGATTTAATTGATTTGATTAGTTAAAAAATAAACAGGTCAAAGGTCAGAGATTGAATGACAGAGTAGAGGTTGTGACTCTGAAGCCATGTTTGTTGAAGATGGTTGAAGGTAGGTGGAACTTGGAAGCTCTGCTCTGGACAACTCCCACTCAGAAACTGAAAGGAGGAGCTTTTTTCTGTTAAAAAATATTTATTTTTACTACTACTGCTATTTATTGAGAGTTCCTATTTGTAGGTTAGGTTATTTAATAATATATATATATATATATTAATTTATGCTATCAAAGATGTCTTAAAAACACCAAAGCAGTTGCTGTCAGGCATTTTGCGATTGGCATATTTTAGGTAAATTCCCATGGTTAATAAGAGAATTTTTTTATTCATGGTCATATGGTAGATGCAAAGAGTTAGTTACCATCTAATTTTATTTATTTTTTCTTATAAATATTTAAAATATAAATTCACCGACGTAGAAAAATACATGTAAACACATATGTCAATCTCGTTTCCATTAAAAATAATGGAAATGTTCTTTTATGGTGTTAGTGCCCCACATTAAAAGAATGAGAAGTCAGGTAGAGTTAAGTTTAACATATGAGATGCTCTTCCTGCCTCAGAATAGATGTTATGTTTTCTTAATATGTTTGTTTCAAAATAAGTATCCTTATTTTAAGGAGTTAGTTATGCTTGTATTGCTAATAATGTCACAATAATAAGTTATATTTTAAGTTTGTTTTACTTCATTTGCACAATTTTATAAAAGAAAATGTATATTAGTATTTTGAAGTTTTCATGAATAAAGAGATAAATTAGTTGAGATTTTCACATTTTGTTATGTAAAATAATTCATAAAGAATACAAAATAAAAATTGGTTTGCTTCAAAATAAAAATAAAAAAGTGGTAACTTACTACATTGGACATTGGAGTATATGAATATTTATTTGTTTTTTAAAAAAGGTTTTAGATTTTGTGGGATTTTTTTTTCCAGTTTCTTTTAAGTTTTGTAAGCCATCAATCATCAGTTTCTTTTAATTGCCCCAAAATCCTCGTTTATTTACACTTATGCCACTGTTTCGCAGAGGACTACACCGAAGAGGCCCAGGCCATAGCGCACGTGCGGCGGCTCCTGGACATCGTTGCTTGCACGACCCGCTTCGCCAAGTCCCGGCGAGGAACGCCACCGGAGGCGCGTGGGAAGAAGAGCAAGCCGCAACACCACAACAATGGCCACACGCCAGCGCTATCGCCGCCGGACGGAGCGGAGCTCCGGAATGGCTCCGCCGTGTCCCAAGAGGCGTCGCTTCCGGCGGTGTCGGAGAGCCTCGACATGGCCGCCATTCACCCCACGCCGAAGCTCTCTGAATTCTACGATTTTTTCTCTTTCTCCAACCTCACTTCACCTATTACGCGTGAGTTCATTTTTCTAATTTTCCCTAAATTTGGGAATTCAAGTTTCCTTTAGCTCTGTTTGGTTCCAGAGAAAATGTCAATAACTTTTTTTAATAATTGTAATTGGATTTGCAGATTTGAAGAGGTGTGAACCAAATGATGGAGAAGAGAAGCGCAATGGTGACCATTTCGAAATGCAGGTGCAGTGATTTTTTTTTTCCCAATAATGTTGTTTGTTTCACTTAATTTGCAGTCATTTTTGTTGCTAGTGAGTTCATTGAAGCTTGAAATGTGATTAACACATGCAGATTAAGATGTGCAATGGAAAGCTAGTTCAAGTGGTTGCATCCGTAAAAGGGTTCTACACTCTGGGAAAGCAGTTTCTACAGAGCCACTCTCTACTAGATCTTCTGCAACAGCTCAGTCGAGCTTTCGTCAATGTGGGTACTTTTGATTTGGATATCACTCTATACATTTATATGAAATATGATAGTTGTGTGACTTGCTTTAATGCAATGTGCATTGCTGCATTCGTTCCATATGGACTTTTGTGCTTTTGGTACGTGTTCATATGGAATTCGTCTCATTATGCTCGTTCAAATTGCACTGTTTTGGTGAAAAGATGAAAGTACATTTAATTTGAATCTGTCCCTTTGTTAAAACCATAATTGCATTTTTGAAATAACCTTCCTCACTACAATGGTATTGTCCCTAGTCATAATAAGCTTAACCATTCAGGTTGTAACTATTTGATGTGTCTAATGCAGGCTTATGAATCATTGATGAAAGCTTTTGTGGAACACAATAAGGTGACACTCTCTAAAGATCATAAAATGGGTGTTTCCGATCAATTTTCTTAAGCTCTTTTTGTAATCCATTTTCCTTTTTTCAGTTTGGCAATCTACCATATGGATTCCGAGCAAATACTTGGCTTGTCCCTCCATCTGCTACCGAGTCTTTGTCAAACTTCCAATCCCTACCCGCGGAAGATGAAAATTGGGGTGGCAATGGTGGAGGACAGGGAAGAAATGGAGAATATGATCTTCGACCATGGGCAACAGATTTTGCAATATTGGCTAAGCTCCCTTGTAAAACTGAGGAGGAGAGGCTGGTCCGAGATAGGAAGGCTTTTCTGCTTCATAGTCAATTTGTCGATGTCTCAATCTTCAAAGCTGTTGCAGCAATACATCGTCTGATTGATTCCAATTTGAAATCAAAGGATACAACCAACTGTTCTCCCGGCTCAGTGCTGCTAAAGGATCGTGTAGGTGATTTATCTATTGTAGTAACACGTGATGCAGAAGATGCTAGCTCAAAGTCTGAAGTTGAGGTTAATGGCAATCTACCATCTAAAATGTCTGCCAAGGAAGTTGCTCGAAGGAATTTACTGAAAGGAGTGACGGCAGATGAAAGTGTTGTTGTTCATGTAAGTACAAGTCTTCTTCTGCTCACTTACGTTCATATTTTGAGGGGCATGTAACATGTTTGCTCAAGGTATGAGGGAAGGCCGGATCTCGCCCTCCATTGAAAACTGCTTTTTTATTTATTTATTTATTTATTTATTTATATATGTAGTTTGGACTAAGGTTTACTTCTCACATTTCTAATAATTACCAAAGTTTTCGCTACTTTCTTTTCTTTTTCCCCCCATCTCCCTCACACACTATTTTTTTTTTAAAGTTCAGATTGTTTTCTTGAAGATCTTTATTCAGTTATTCCTTAAGGCGTGTTACTGAAACAATAGAGTAATCTTATGCAGGATACTTCCTCTTTGGGTCTTGTTACCGTAAGACACTGTGGATTCTCTGTAACAGTAAAAGTTGTTGGTGATGTGAAGAATGGAAAGTGTGAAGCTCAAGATATTGAAATTGATGAGCAACTAGACGGAGGATCGAATGCTCTAAATGTCAATAGGTTTGTATGCACATGTATAACATTTCATAAGATCAACTGACTAACTGAGTACCGATCGATACATTGCTTTCCGTTCTTCCTATCTGAAATTTACCGGTTTGCTATGTGAATGGTATCCTAATGCATCTTTTTAAACAAAGACTCTTATATTGCGCGGAATGATTATGTAAAAGATAGTTTTGTCCTATCATTAGCAATCCCAATGACTTTGTGGACTTCATTTCAAGTCCATCTTCATCACATGCTAGTTACTAATGGATTATATATATCTATTTTTGGCAGCTTGAGAATTTTGCTTAACAAGTCCCACTGTGCTGAATCATCTGGAGGATGTCAATCCCTTCAGTCTAATGTCGATGATTTAGAGGCATCAAGATGTGTGATTCGAAGGGTCATTAAAGAAAGCTTAATTAAATTGGAAGAGGAGCCAGTCGTTTCTGAAAGGCCTATTAGATGGGAACTTGGTTCTTGTTGGGTGCAACATCTACAGAAGCAGGAAACTCCAACAGACAGCAATTCGAAAAGCTTGCAGGATGGCAATGAGGCTGAAACTGCAGTCAAGGGTCTTGGAAAGAAATTTAAACTTCTGAAGAAGAGGGAAAAGAAGCCAAGTGGTGCAGGTAGCACATATGATGTCGAGGAAAATGAATGTACATCTGGCAGCTTGAATAATGAAACTGAAGTAGAAGCTCTGAATGATGGTGCTTTCAATGGTGAGGCTGAACTAAAGAAACTAATTTCTGAAGAAGCCTTCCTGCGTCTGAAAGAAAGTGGAACTGGTCTTCATCTAAAGGTAATGAGAGTTAATTAAACATGTTGCGTTTCTTTTTCCTCGGACAGTAAAATTCAAATTCATCTATATGTAATTTGGCTTGCAAATCTTATCTGAATGATTTAAAAACTATATATCACCAGATTCCCTTTATTGTCAATTTATTATCACTGTTCTAACTTTTCCAGTTTACTTTGTGCAACAGTCGGCAGATGAGCTCATAAATATGGCACATGCATACTATGATGAAGTTGCTTTACCAAAGCTGGTAACTTTCTGTTTCTATTATTTGATTATGTCTGGTAAGTCTACAATTGTTTTAGAACAGTATGTGAATAAAATCTCTTACTTTATTAGGTAACAGACTTTGGATCACTTGAACTCTCCCCTGTTGATGGACGCACACTAACCGACTTCATGCATTTAAGAGGTCTACAGATGCGATCTTTGGGTCGTGTGGTAAGTTAACAATCTATCTCTCACTTGCTTCCTGACAAATCTCATTCCTCATGGTGTGAAGTTGTTTATGTCAAAGCATTTATAATTCTGATGCGAGTTAGGTGCATTCTTTCAGTAAATTTTGCTTATTTTCCCTCCCTCTACAGTTTGAGCTATAGGAATAATTTCAAACGCAGTTCTTTAGGGATTGAATTTATAGTGTAAACGTTTCTTCTTAGTAATTGTCTCATTGCAATGAATCAGGTTGAACTAGCAGAGAAGCTTCCTCATATACAATCTTTTTGTATACATGAGATGGTCACTCGAGCTTTCAAGCATGCAGTCAAAGCAGTTATCGCCTCTGTTGATAATCTAGCTGATTTATCCTCTGCAATTGCTTCAACCCTAAATTTCTTGCTTGGAGATAATGACGAAAACACGAAGGATGACTGTCATCTCAGATTAGGGTGGTTAAAGAAATTTCTAGCCAAAAGGTATGGTTGGACACTAAAAGATGAGTTGCAGCACCTGAGAAAGTTGTCAATTCTTCGGGGACTTTGCCACAAGGTAGTTAGTTTCTCTTTTGACCCCTCGTGGCTATTGATTTTGCTCAGTCCATGATTTTTATTCCTAATTCTTTTCCCAGGTTGGGCTGGAGTTGGTTCCAAGAGACTATGATATGGAAAGCCCACACCCCTTTAGGAAATATGATATTATCAGCATGGTTCCTGTGTGTAAGGTATGTAGATCACTTTTACATACTCTGTGCGTGCGCGCACACGTTTTAATCAGATTAACTGAAATTTTGTTCAACAGTTTGTAGGATGCTCTTCAGCAGATGGACGGAACTTATTAGAGTCATCTAAGATTGCTCTTGATAAAGGGAAGCTAGAGGATGCTGTCAATTATGGAACAAAGGTACAGACATTCTCAGGCTGTTTATACATCTGTGGAGCATTGGTTAAAAGACATTGTTTGACCTGACCTTATTTGTTCTTTACAATTCAAGGCTCTGGCAAAAATGATTGCTGTATGCGGTGCCTATCATCGAACTACTGCAAGTGCTTATAGTCTATTAGCAGTAGTCCTTTACCACACTGGAGATTTTAATCAGGTGACACAATCTTCTCAGTTCTCACTGATTAAATTTCTATGTTAGGATTAGGATAACAAATTGAGATTCATCCATAGCATTACACATTATTTTTACATTCTGATTTCTGCTACGATCATGTGGTTCTAAATCATGAACTTCGATTTTATTATCCTCTTTTAGGCAACAATATATCAGCAAAAGGCTTTGGATATAAATGAGAGAGAACTTGGACTTGATCATCCAGACACTATGAAGAGCTACGGAGATCTTTCTGTCTTTTATTACCGACTTCAACACATAGAATTGGCTTTGAAGTAAGTTACAAATAACATGTAGCTGGACATGTATTTAAATTTCCGAACTACATATTTATGCTATGTATTTTCAGATGTACCATGCTGTAATAAATCACATATGGATACTTACAGAACTCTAAGTTCCTTCTTAATCAAGTCTTGACTTGTTGCTTCATGATTTTGATTCAAATATATAGAACAGTTCCTACTTTTTTAAGTTGCCCTTTATTGGTTTTGTTGATCAAATCTAATGTGCATCATTGACAGGTATGTAAATCGTGCTTTGTTCCTTCTTCACTTCACATGTGGACTGTCTCATCCGAATACAGCCGCAACATATATTAATGTGGCTATGATGGAAGAGGGCATGGGAAATGTTCATGTTGCTCTTAGATACCTTCATGAAGCTCTGAAGTGCAACCAGAGATTACTAGGAGCGGATCATATACAGGTCTCTTCTCTCTCTCTCTCTCTCTCTCTCTCTCTCTCTCTCTAGTGCTGTTACCCCATACATGGTCTTATAAGCTAAATGTTTTATTTGGTTCACATCTCAGACAGCTGCAAGCTATCACGCCATAGCCATAGCTCTGTCATTGATGGAAGCATATTCCCTGAGTGTGCAACATGAACAGACCACACTTAAGATACTTCAAGCTAAACTTGGACCAGAGGATCTGCGTACTCAGGTGACCACACAACTATCAGATTCTTTTTTTTCCTGTCCCCAATAAACTTCACATGGCTATGAACTATATATGTTTTTTCATTATTATAGATTTCTCTGTCGTCTTTCTGTCGAGAAAAAAATGTTTATGTTGGAATGTTTGATAAAACCAAACAGAAGGATGTGCTTTTATCGAATTAACTGTCAGCATGACAATGTCTGAAACTTGCAGAATTAACTGTTGGTGTTTTGTATGTTCTAATCCAGGATGCTGCTGCATGGCTTGAATATTTTGAATCAAAAGCCTTAGAGCAGCAAGAAGCAGCACGGAATGGAACTCCGAAGCCAGATGCATCTATTGCAAGCAAAGGTCACCTTAGGTATTGATATGGTATTCCCAAACTACTTGGTTTCAGATCATGTTATTTTCCGTCGCAGCCCCAAAACGTTTGACCATTTGTTGCAGTGTATCAGATCTCCTTGATTATATAAGTCCGGATCAAGATTCAAAGGGGAATGATGCACAGAGGAAGCAACGACGTGTAAAGGTAGTTCAGTGTTTCTTACTTGTTTCTATAAAGTTTCAATTATGCCAATCTATTTTGCTCCCCTACATCTGAGTCCATATGTAACATTTGGAATGCTTATGTTCCTTCTGCCAAAATCTGTAGGTACAGCAGATTAGTGATAAATCCCATCAAGCACACCATGATACTATACCAAATGATCCCATATTTCATGATGTCTCAGTAAATACTGTGGGTACAGCAGATGTTAGTGCAGAAGAAACAAAAGTGGCCGTGGTTCATTCTCAAGAACCCGAAGAAAATGGCCATATCATTAGACATGACAAACAAGTTCCAATTCAAGTTGAAGAAAAATCTCTTTCAAGCGAAGTAGTTGAAGAAACAACATCCGACGAAGGCTGGCAAGAAGCTCATTCAAAAGGGAGGTTGGGGAACACAGACAGGCGGAAGTTTAGACAGAGGAGACCAATTCCCTTAAAGAAAAATATAAGAAGCTCTGAAGATTCTAATAGCAGAGAAGTCAACTATAGGAGGGAAAACATTTCATCAGCACAAAAGTCAACTCACAAACTCAACATTTCACCAAAGGCTGTGAACACGAGTGCCGGAGAGGATCAAATGAAACTGCAAGTGAAAACGACTGTTTCAAAAGTTTCGTCTACTCCAGCAACACTTACTGCTATGGCTTCAAAAGCTTTATCTTACAAAGAAGTAGCTCTGGCACCGCCAGGTACTGTTTTAAAGCCAATGTTGGAGAAGGTAGTATCGTTGAACGAGGAAAAAACCGAAGCCCAGACAAGCATCATTCCACCTGAGACGTCAAAGGATGAAGAAAGCAAGGACATTGTAGCTGAGGCAGAACCAGATGGTGATGAAACAGAAGAAACTCATGAAAGCGCAGCTCCATCAGAAAATATTGCCCCAAAACCCGAAGAGATTTCTGGCTCTACTCAGGAAAAGCCTGTAGAAACAAATGGGAGTAAGCTTTCAGCTGCTGCTGAACCATTCATGCCTCACCCTGTAAACTCAGTTGCTTTCACAAGCATATATGATGTAAGAGCCAGTCAAGGAATGCTTGCAGAGCCAGTGGGATTTCCTCCAGTTGCTGCTAGAGTTCCATGTGGCCCTAGATCACCCTTGTACTATAAAACCAGTCACTCATTTCGCATGAAGCATGGATTCCGGAGATACCAGAGTCCTTTAGTGGAAAGAAGTGGATCCAGGGGGGCTCAAAGATTCATGAATCCGCATGCACCTGAGTTCGTACCAAGGAGGGCTTGGCAAACAAGTCGTGATGATGTGGATCCGAGCGTTTCAACTGAATCAAACTCATCAACCGAAACAAGCAGGGAAGAAGAGGAGAAACTTGATAAGGTCTCTGGAAACAAAGGCAGGGGTGGCAATATGAAAAAGAGTAGCTCAGAGTCTGAGAAGTCTGAGCTTGCGAGGCAGATACTGCTCAGCTTCATCGTAAAGTCAGTGCAGAACAACTCAGACACTGCAAGCGAGTCTACAGTTAGCACGAAGAAGTTTGAGCATTCGGAAAACTTGTCAGAAGCAATTGCGAATGACAGTGCAATCATAAAAATCTTTTACGGGGACGAAGGAAAGACAGACTTGGCGTCTCCACCCAGCAATAGTCGTGAGCAGTTGGAGAAAGTTGATTTAAATAAGAATGAGGATGGTGAAGGTGAAGGTTTTATAGTTGTCACGAAGAGGAGATCAAGAAACCGACAGCAGTTCACAAATGGGTTGTGCAATCAACAATCTATATGCGCCTCTGTTCGGTAAATAGAAGAAGCCACAGGGAACAGAATGTCCCATTTCATCTCCCAAAAAGATTCTTGATCTTGAGATAGGCTATGGATATCTGCAGCTGTTACACTAAAAATGGTTTGCAACACAATGGAAGGAGGGAGGTTTTGATAATAATGAGCTCTTAGTTATATTGATTTTCACACATGCCTTGAATCTTGGGGCACATTCTAATAACTTTTATGTAGAAATTGTTTCTTTCTTTTGTATCTTTTTGCTCTCTTTTGTTATTGTCTAGAGATTTTGGTTTATCAATAAAAAAGCTAATTGGCTACTTCCATCATTTACAGCAATCTAATTGGTGACTTTGATCTATCTCTCTCGAGAGCCCTACTCAAACAACTACCAACAATACGCCTAAGTGCAATGCACAAATAACGCTCCCTGGAGCACGTCGAGAAGATGAGGACGTTTCTCGTACCGATAAGCGCTGCCCAAGGGTCTTCTTTCATCCCTCATTGCTCAAAGTTATAAATGACACCAAATCTTTTTGAAAACCACTCGAGTGAGAATCAAAGGTCATATTTGAAGTTAAAAAAATATATTAAAAGTTCTTTACGCGCAATAAAAGACAACATCATCTCATCGTGCTTGTTCCTACGAAATTAGAAAGACGCATTAGATTTTAATCAATAAAAACTATTTATATTTGTAAAATTAGAAAATATCTAAAAATGACATAAAGCTCAAATATTAGTTTGAAAACATAATGGGAGCCAAATAGTTGACTCTTGAGAACAAAGAGAAAATAATTCATCATCGTGTCATACATTCACTTTCATAGGGGTTGACTTTTATCTTCAAGAGTTGACCAATACGTTGAAAACTTAAACATACTTCAAAATGATTTTCTCCTACAAGAAGATAATCAAACAAACAAAAAAGCTGAAATTAACTATAAATAAACAAGTTAATAATTCTGCCTACTTATTTTAAAATAAAAATTACTTTAAAGAAGCGGTAAAATTGCAAGGAATGTTAAGTACATTGATTCAAAAAATGGACGGCCAAGATTTGGAATGATTTAGAAGTAGAAAACAAAGCGTCCCTGAGCTCTGTTCTGTTCTGTTCTGTCTCCGACATCACAACACACTGAGTGCTGAGTGGCATTCATTTTACAATAATAATGTCACTGCACTCACTGTACTCTCTCCTGTACATCACTGCTTTGTATCTTATCAAATCCCAAATCCAATCCTAGCCGTCCATCGCCTCCGATCCTGCCTCGCTGTCTTCTTTCACCGTCATTAAATCTAACGGCTACCAGCTTTATTACCTTTTCCAAAAGCATATTTCATTTCTGCAACTAAAGTACACCAACTCTAAATCTTTCTCACACCATCAAACCCACGCGCCACCACTCAAAAGTCAACATGAATCAAAATACATAATTGTTGGTCAACGATCGAAGATATTAAAAACTCAAATAAATAATCCATAAAATTAACATAATATTGATCATGTTTAAATAAATATATAACTAATTTTTTTGTTAGGAAGCTAATTTAGAAAAAGAATGATGACTAATGATGATTGGTGTCTCTCGGAGAATGCAGAGGAAACAGAGGCAGCAGCTCCGGCGGCTCGGCGGCTCTGGGAGTGCTGAGAGGGCTGGGGTGCAAGTAGAAGCCTTTCTCGGCGATGGCTCGCTGCTCCTCCTCCTCGCACGGCGAGATCGGCGTGCGGGGGCTCCCACGCGCCGCCAGGAAGTCCAGCGGCGACACCGGAGACACCAGCCCCGCGAAGCCTCTCTGCCTGGCGGAGAGCGACGGCGAGCCGGACAAATTGAGGTCGCCGAAGCCGAAGACGGCGGCTCCGGCGGCGGCGCTGTTGAGCTTGATTTCGAGCTTCCGGTGGCGGCGCTCGTGGAGCTTGAATGTGGACTTTCTGGGTCCGATTTCGGCGGGGCGCTTGAGGGCCGGGTCTTCGGGCGGAGCTCCGGTGAGCTTCTGGACAACGGCGCGGAAGGTGGATGGGTCGGCTTGGACGAAGGTGGTGTTTTGGGAATTCGGGTCGGATCCGAAAGCGGTGGTGGTGGCCATTGGAGAAGAGAGGGTGGTGAGCGGGAAGAGAGGAATGAAAATGTGGGGGTTTTATTGATGTATTGTTGGGTTGCTTATGCTATGGTTTTATGGGGCAGAGTGTATTGTAAATGTCAGGAGAGAGAGAGAAAATTATTTTATTTTATTTTATTTTATTGTTCCAC
Source organism: Pelargonium nanum (assembly GCA_036897485.1). Lineage (NCBI taxonomy): Eukaryota > Viridiplantae > Streptophyta > Magnoliopsida > Geraniales > Geraniaceae > Pelargonium > Pelargonium nanum. The sequence goes on from JAYMTF010000338.1 coordinate 33,095, forward strand.
TCCATATTTTGCTATGGAAAAGGAGGGTATTTATGGAACACAAGTTGACTCACGTGGAGATTGTATTGGTGGCGATTTTGGTTATGCTTTTATGTTATCTTCAATTATAGTATTGGCCTATTGGGATAAGGTTGAAATCAGAAATCAAAGTAATGAGACCAAGAAAATTGACGTGAATTCAAACGTTAAAAATGATGGATTTTACTAGATTGTGTAATTTGTGTCGTAAGACCATACACGAGACGAATTAATCGTGTTTGACCTCGCACATGTTACAACCGTGTTCATGTTTGAGCTGAAGAACACAACACATTTAGTAATCTTCATATTTTAGACTTTCAAAGCATGCATGCACTATTAATTTATTGGTCGTGTTGTGACACATTCGTCGCACCCACTTAAGAGTATGATTGTAAATGATTCTTAATAACATTTCAAACGTCTTAGATCATGTTGTGTCAAACATGTTGGTTTTATTGCGCAAAATATGTCGTCTCAGGGTATGATTGTTAGTCGTGTCGTGCCAACGCGTTCATCTAGTTATCGTATTAAATGTGTTGTGTTTGTGTTATGTGTTCATGAACAAGTTGTATTTGCATTGAGTTGGATAACACGATTATTAAACATGTCGTTTTCATGTAGAATCGTGTTGCACACAAACGTATATTGTCAAATCTAAATTTACATCATGATATCAATATAAATAGTGAAATTTTGTCTTAATTTGAAGTTGAATGGGTTAGTAGTTAGCAAAATATGAGAACAAAATGAAAGTAGTGTTTGGCAAAACTGAGAATTGACATAGCGAGACAAGTTTTAAATACATGTTGACTTGTAAATTAGCAAAATATTAATTGGGTTGATGGGAGAGAAAAGGGTGGAGATAGTAACGATAAGGTTAATAAGCTAAAAGGTAAATAGTTTGAATTTTGAAAATGAAAATGGGCCGAGAAAGAGAGTTAAAAAATAATAAATAATAAATGAGAAAAAAGAAGAATATTGTTTTGGCATGGAAACAAGAAACGAGGCACAAGTGAGTCTCTGCAAGTCACAAGCCACAACTATATAATTGCTAGGGATGATAACTCATGATCACGAGTAGTGTTCTCGGGTTGGAAGTTTAATATTATGATAAACAGGTTACTTTCAACTTGATACGTTTTTTAAATTGATTGAATAACACGATATAATCACGTCATGTTTATAATAAAAGATTAACAAGACTAACACATTTAAATAATTGAGTTTGAAATTGACTTGACACGCCTCGATATATTTGACTTGTTTAACATATATGAATCATTTTTACACGACATTTTTTATTTTTAAATAAATGAATTAATAAACCACTATTTCAATGTGTGTCGTGTCACATGCCATAATTCAAATTGTCGGACTAAACGTTATTGTGAATATTTTGTGTAAATATTTTGATGGCTTTGTTAGCAAGGTGAACTGAATGATTCTTCTGGGTCTACTTTTTTTTCCCTTCGTTTGCGTGAAGGATTCAACTTTGACATTTTTACAAACCAAAGAAAAAAGTTTTCTCTCTTTCTTGGACTTTTTGGTTACAGTTTCTTTGCTTTTTCTCTCTTTTACATCTGTTTTGGCCATTGCTTTACTCAGTTTGTCATTTGGTTTTTTGTGGGTTTCTTGTTCAATTGGACTTCCTGGTTGACTTGTGCTTCCATCACTTTTCCCAAGTCTTCCTTAAAAAAAATTTCTAAAAAAAAATTGCATAACATGTTTTGAGTTTGATTGTTTTGCTCAAAAGAAGTGGTTGTGATCTTTGATTGGTGTTGTGCATGATTGATTATGATGCCAAATAAACCCTATACTATGTGAAAATGAGACATCATCCAATTCCTTTGTGTTGCAAAATCTAGAAAATGTTGGTCTTTTGTTTTCTAGCCAATCATGTTTTAACAACTCAAGCAAAAGAACAATATAATATCAATGATCACGTATAGTTTAAAATATTATATAACTTAACTCTGATTAGTACTTAAACTGTTGTTGCTCTTAATTCATATTTGAACCGTCACTTGGAAAAGAAGAACACACGTTATGTGAATTGTTATTTCTTTTCATTTGTTTTCGAACTGTCTCCTACAAAGAAGAACACACGTTAAGTGAAGAATCCAAGTCTCTTGTGCGAGTTTGTGAATCGTGCTTAACACAATAAAATCACAAGTGTGTGATTGTGTTTTGTACCTCAGCTTCTATGAAGTATATATAAGAAGATTGTGACTGGTGAAGAGTATTTATTAACTCAAGTGGAATTAAGAAAACGTCGAATCTGAACAACACATGTCCATCTATCTGAATCTTAAATTAGAATGTGTGAAACATGGGTCGAGTTTGTTGTCTCATGTGCTAATTTGAAACGAACTAGACAAAATTAGAGCGAATCGGAACCAAAATGGTTATAATTGTAGGTAATGTTAAAGTAAAATCCCATTGAAGAAAAGTAACAAACTCTTGTTTGCAACTTTGTATCCAAGTTAGTCCAAAAAGTATATTGAATTAAAACTTGGCATTACATGAGATAATAAATAAGGGCATAGCCTTAATTTATTGCATCTCTCAGCTTTTAATCAAGTTAGGTGAGAGGTTCTTCATGTTAACACAAAAAATAATTAGAGACATTAGCCTGCAGAGCCTATTCCAATTTTCCACACCTATTGCTTTCCACAAACTTCAATTCATTATGTTTTAAATTAAGTAGTTGGTTGGTGTTCTTTTTTGAACCGTTTTCCCAATATAGACTAATTTAATGAGTATCAAATACCCTTTTCTTATACATATATAAAACTAGTTTTCATGTTTTTATAATTGAATAAAAAGTACTTGTTCGTTAACTTCTAGTTTACTTGTTAAGACGAACATTATTCGTTGTTACATGAATTTCTCAACTTTAAGATTAAGAAAAAATAATACCTCGACTTTTTTTTCTTATGAAGCTCAGCCATAGCTTAAGATTTTTGGGAAGATTGAAATAATCTGATCATAAATAATTAAATAATAATGTCCCCTCTAATAGCTTTAACCTCCAAAATTCTCCGGTATGCTTCAATATTAGTAAAAGGAATTGAAACTTTTTCTATGAAAGGATTAGCCTTCTTAGTTAAAAATTAATTCATGACAAAGTCTCTAAATCGAAACATCATCGAAGCAGAAAGATGAACTCTTCAAAGAAATTTTCTGTTTTATGTGGTGACTCCTATTTGCTAACAAGGGCGTGCACTTGTTGAAGATGCAAGATATTAATGGCAATATCTTCGTTCGTTGTTGTTCCTCGGCTTCTTCCTCTAATGTCATCAACTCTGAACATGATGTTGTTCTCTCACCTTATAATTTAATCTAATAATATAAAATTCAAATACTTATTTTTTAGCTAATTCTTTTTCTTTGTATACTCTCGTCCTTTTTCGAGATTACTAGTGCATATTGTAGGACAATAATAGTGGATATTATAAATATTTTTATTAATAGTCATTCAAATGACAACATTTTGTATATAAATAGCGAATATTATGAATATTATTGCTTGTGAATATATGCCTTAACCAAATTTAGTGAGACAATTACTAATGGAGAATAGAACATGTTGTGAAGACTTTTTTTTCTTTTCTAGAGTCAATGTAGGGCATCATTAGGCAAATCAACCGCGTAAATAAATCCCAACCGTTGGATTAATTAGATAAACTAATTAAAATTAAACCTTAATATATTAATTTATTCACATTCTTGCTTTTTCATAGTCAAAAAACACTTATAAGATGTGTCAATGAGTCATGGAAGATGCCAAAAGAAACACTCAATTGTAGGAGTTAAGTGTTGGAAGACAATATGATTGCTTTCTAAGACTAAGTAATTAAAAAGATGATTAATTAGTGAGGTTTTAACAAACTTAAGAAAGTTAATTAATTAAATTTATACGATAATCTTTACGCGTTCGGATGATTAATTTGGATAAACAATGTTGTAATTAACAAATTAATTAAGGTATTAGCTTAAGCTACGTTGCATGTTAATTGTGTTGTTTAAGTGGATGACTTTTGCTTTGGATGCTTTGAATCTTGAGTGGACTTGCGAGGGAAAAGATTTAACTTTAAGCATAAGCCAACAAATAAAATTTATTGTACTTGTATTTATTAAATTACTACTACAATTTCTTGTGATATATTTTTTTCAAAAAAATATGTTATTGCAAGAATTGGGCACATCCAAAGATTCTGTGCATGCATCACATTTTCAGCTCAAAAACCTTTTGCTTTTGCTTTTACCTTTTTTCTTTTCTTTTCTGTGTTTAAAGTATTTTTTCTACTTCTAGAATATAAATTCAGGGTACTTTGAAAGTAAAATGGTATTTAAAGTTTATACAATAGTTGACAATTTGTACGTGTCTCGTGTTCGTGTCGTAATGAAAATTAAGTGTGTCTTGCATGATTCAATACGAACACAACATATTTAGTTATTATGTAGAATGACTGAAAATGAACACAACACATTTATGACCACGAAAGACGAACATGACGAATTTAACATGGTAACTAAATTGGTCATGTTAACACACCACGACACGATTGACGGGAGCACGTACGACTCAACACGTTATGCACGATAGAACTAACACATTTAACATGACAATATGCAACACATTTAACACGACACAAACCGATACGTTTGACATACTATTATAATTAATTTACAATTATATCATTAAATGTGCGCATTGAACGTGTTGTATATCGTAATTATTTAGATGTAATTTGGAATCATAGTTTGATTGAACTTTCAAATTGGAAAATGTGTACCTAACTATTGCAACACCTTGTAAGAAAATGGAAGGAACTGGTTGTAAATAGTAGAATGCTCTCAGAGCTATTAATTGGGCCAGTTGTGATGTCAATCCCAAGTTGGGCCCAGAAAACCTAAATCCAGCCCATCCAGGTATAGAAGTGAAAGCTCAAAACTAGAGAGATATGGCCAGCCCATATCCAGCCCAATCAAAATTAAACCTCATATAATGCTTATAGCTGAAACAGACTAGCAAATTGATATGGCCTTATGTTTTCTCACAAAGTGGAGGGACATGTTAAACCTAACGAAATTTTGTCCAATAAAAACACGTGTGTTTTGGCCCGGCCCGTTTAGGCCCGTGCTCGAATGAAATTTAATGTAGTACTACATTAAACCAATGCAATTTTACAAAAATAAAGAACAAAGCAAGCACCAAGCAAAGTAAAATTGCAACATTCTACTCTTACACTGTAAAGAAGGAATTTACTGCTTATTAAGAGTTTATTTCACCCAAAGCAATATAGTTGTTCTCTGATATTCACATGGAATTAAACACTATTATTAAGAACTAGCAGAGAAAGATAAAGGAGAGAGCATAACTGGCAAGTGCAATGCATATCAGTGCATCAAATAGAGAGATCAGCCAAGTCAAAACTTCTTGAAATGGCTTTGCACCAAGCCTCAATCTTCTTCTTTCTATGTGAATCCTCTATTACGGGGCGGAAGAATTTTGCAGTCTTGAGCTTTTCTCCGGAAGCAAAGATGTCATCTTCTTTCCATACTCCCACGGCTAATCCAGCAGCATAGGCAGCGCCAAGAGCTGTTGTCTCTATATCAGCAGGTCTCACCACCGGGCTGCCCAACAAATCCGCCTGCATATTTCAATGAATAACAAGCTTTAACTATGTGTTTCTCGATAAAAGTAGGCAGTTTATGAACAGTCCTGTAAGAGAGCATATCTGTTTATCTATATTTCTGACAAGAACAAGCTCTAACCATAATGTACATATTGTTTCACATTAGCACCATGTTTGCAGGACAAGAATATTGTGTTCTAGGAACAATTTAAGTTCTAACATTATATCAGAACTAAATCAAATGCATATTTTGAGCCTCACATCATCGGAGTTGTAAGATGATCGTGACATACACTCTCATTCCTTAGTTTCCATAATCTTTGGTTTTTAGTTCTATAATTTCGTATCCAATGACTTTTATACTAATACCCAAAATGACAGTATGAGCACAAACTGAATAGGAAAATGAAAACAGTGAACTTGGGAGAAAAGCAAAACTACCAAATTAAAACATAAAAAGTTTGGAATTATGAGGAAACCTGAATCTGCATCAAAAGGTTGTTAACAGTAGCACCACCATCCACTCTGAGCAGAAACTCCCCCTTCTCGTTTTTTGCCTTAACCTC
>JAYMTF010000339.1:0-39298 GCA_036897485.1 Pelargonium nanum
CTCATGCGAGAGACACGACCGCTCCGATACGAGCCGCAGCCACCAAGCCGCTAAGGAGCTGCAGCCACCAAGGAGCCGGCAGCCGCAGACCTAGAGAGAAAACTTTCATTTTTCATATCAATAAAGTTTCCAATTTTTAAATTCGTTTTATTTAAATATCAGTATCCTTATTTTGTTACATAAATATTCATATAGTGCTAAATTGGTGCTCAATTATAATTTCATTCAAATTTAGTTTCATAAGTTTGTTATGTGTCAGATTCATCTACATCTACACGCGTGATGACGTGATATTTTGGAACAAAATGCCAAAATGGATGTTAATTAAAGAGACGATTTTATAACAAAATTGGATAATAAGATAACTTGCATAAATATTGTAATAATGTACACAATATTTGTAGTTATCTAAAACTATTTGTAACCCTGTTTCAGAAAAGAAAAGAAAAAAGCACTCTTTTGTAACTCTATTGTAATTTGTAATAAGTGAAATCGTTTTTTGACATTGATTATGCTAAAATAAAAACTTAATATAACGTTTAGGTTTAAAACTATTGTTAAAATAACAGGTTGAAGAAACGTTCGTGTTACAAATAATTATTGTAGCAACACTCATAAGAATTTTATTCTTAATTTGGGTAGGAATTTTTTCCACTAGCTTAATGTTTTGAGATGGAAAACAATGAAGTAACTGTAATTTGCGGACTATTGATACGTAATCAAAATTAGAGCCAACAATTTAAATATGAAATTTCCATCTAAACCAATTTCGAATCAAATTAGACAGAATCGAAAAAAATCTTTACATCGTACAAAGTAAAGTTCGATCCCGTGGCTTGAAAATCAAACAAATCTGAAGCTGCTTTAGTCTGAAATGGAGTTAGATTTTATGAAATTGGACCGAAACCGTCACTCTAACATTTTCACCGTACGTTTAGATTGGGCCTCGTGTCACGTTATCTAGCCAGCGTTGCAACCCATGGACTTGGTCAGTCTAGATTTGATGTAGCTCTCCACTACAATCTGTATTGTATTGAAAACACGTCTACATTCCGATTCTCAATGGGCTCTCACATTCTCAGGACCTCTTCTTCTCCTATATCATCTTCTTCCTCCAGACTCACCACCGCTCTCTTCGTCAACTCCACCTCTCTCCCTCACCCCTCTCCGCCGTCCTCTCGCCGCACAATCCATTTCAGATCGTTTTCTCCGAAGCCCACCTTCGCTCCCGCAACTGGGTTTGCTGTTTCTCTGCCCCAGACCAGCCGCAGCTTCCGTCGCAGTGCTGTTGTAGCCATGGCCTCATCGGTTCCGAAATCGGAGGAGGAGTGGCGCGCAATTCTGTCCCCTGAGCAGTTCCGGATTCTGCGCCAAAAGGGCACAGAGTAAGTTTTTTTTTTTTTTTTTTAATTTGTTGTTAGTTGTTTCTGTTATTTGTGAGGGATAAAAGTTTCATTTTTTGAATAATTGGAGCCAAAGCAACGGTCAATTTTGATCCTCAATTGTTAGTAGTGTTTCGAATCCTAATTCGGCTAAAGGAAGATCCTTGTGTCTAGTTTCCAGAAAGAGGAGGTTGTTTTCAATATATAATTGAAGATTTATTGTTGGGTGTTTAGGTCCTTGAACTGAAGTTTTGGTTTCCAGATAGAAGGTTTTAGATGAATTTTGGTCAACTAGGTGTCACGACTCACGACCCTTTTGTGTTTTTTAGTTGCTTAAATGTTTCGATTTTATATCCGAATTATGCTCATTGGAGTTCAATTGCTTATCATTATGAACACTCTTCCAGGATATGTAAGCCATGTTCTTTGTTAACAGTCACTCTAATTCAGCTCCAGGGAATCTCAACTGACATCTTAAAACCAGTCACTCTAAGCCATGTTCTTTGGAATTAGTGGATACTTGTTTCAATGAAGAAAAATAGAAACATGTAATAACCCCTTTTGGTATCAGCGTAATGTATTGATTACCAAAGAAGGAGAATTCAAGTAGAGGATCTGAAAGAGTTTTTCCAAACGATTCATTTAGCCAATTCCAACATTGTGTGAGAAATGTCTTTGTGCTTATGGGTTCATGTATCGGTCATCACTTTCATGTAAATATTAGTATTAACTTCAATAGCAATATTCTAGAGCCCGATACTATATATGTGCAAATGGAAAGTTAGGGACCAAGTACACTTGATTGTTGTGACTATTTGTTGGCTAGTCAATCCCCAATTTAATTCAGTTGCTACTATTGGGGTTTGGAGTGGTTATAGTCTATAGAGTTCGTGTAGTCTTTTTCCCAGCTTTTTATTGAGAAGTCAAGGGATTTGAAGAAAGTGTAATAGGGTTGATGTTCAGGACATACAAGACCATGGGATAATTTTAATGATGTTATAACAGAACAGTGTTTTGGCAAGTTTAGGTGGCTATCTGTCAAAAAACAAAGTTAAGGGGATATATCTGTTTTAAGTGGATAGTTCATGTGGGTTATCTGTAATTAACCCTAAGAATAATGATGTGAATGCTTTAAAAGGTGTGTGATTTCATTACAAGCAGTAAGCACCACTTTGCCAATACCAAGAATGTTGTAGATATATAAATAATTACTCACTCCGTCCCAAAATTATCCTTTTGTAGGAAGTTAGTTATGCATGAATTGATAATAGGATCCTTATGTTAAGTTAGTATTTCTTAAATTTGTTATAACACATGATCATGAAGGTACAACAGTAAATATAACACCATCTAATTTTGTTCGAATGTTAGACTTAATTGAGTGAAATGAACCTCAGATCCTTGTCAATGGTTTTAGTTTTTTCTTTTACTGTTTTCCGGTATTCAATCCTATCCCATTGAGCATCATACTTGATAGAATGATGAAACACAAATGGAACACGAAAGTTCATTGTTGAGTATTGTAATTATACATTGTGATAGATATGTGACATCGTTTTGGTGCTATATAGGTATCCGGGCACAGGAGAATACAACAAATGTTATGACGAGGGAATCTACAACTGTGCAGGATGCGGGACTCCTCTGTACAAGTCCACTACCAAATTTGATTCGGGCTGTGGCTGGCCAGCTTTCTTCGAGGGTCTTCCAGGAGCCATAAAACGCCATGTGAGCTTCTCCTTCCCTTCTTTTGCTTTTACAATGGTATTGGATATTTAGGGTAGGTATTCATTTTATTTAAGTAATTGACGAAATGTCTTGTTTTATCAGCCTGATCCGGATGGCAGGAGAATCGAAATTACATGTGCAGCATGTGGTGGTCATTTGGGTCATGTATTTAAAGGTGAAGGGTTCCCGACACCCACGGATGAACGACATTGCGTCAACAGTGTGTCTCTCAAATTTACCCCTGCTAGTTGATCCATCTATGTGAATGTTTGAGCTTGTTGATTATGTCTGAAATTTGATGTTATCGAAATAAATGTTTATTGGATTGGAGAATGCTAAAGACTAATAGTTTTTGCTTACATGTTTGGCTCTTTCTTCGTGTTTCATATCCAAGAATTAGTTATAGTATAAATTTCCATGTTTATTCAACTTCCTCACCCATACATAGGAACTTATATGTTTCACGTACGAGACACTTAAAAGCACAAGATTACTTTGGGTCCTCTGAACTATTCTAAACCCATTTTGTTAGAAACAGTGTTAGTTGTAGAGTGAAATGTTTGTTCTGGGAGGCAACCCCAATATCGTTATCTTTTCTTCATTCGATCACTCTCAAACAACTTGAAACCCTCTCTTTTCTAAATCGTTACTGACCTTTCACCTATTCGAACTATCATTCACTTATTATAAAGAGGTGACATGTTGAAAAGTAATTTGGAGTGGTTATTTCACGAAGAGATGGAAGATAGGGTAAAACATGCAACAACACCCAAAAAACACCCAAAAAAAGTTATTGGGCCTTATCAAAATTGCCATGAAAAGTCCCAAACCGAATGGACCTTGGGACGTGAAGAGAAAATTACTTTAGGTTAGCTCATGGTTACATGTGTGACTCACGTGACATTACGAATGAATCGTTCTACATCGACACGCGTCTTGATAAAAAAAATAGTTTGAGATAGAGAGAAAAATATCTAACACGAAATTTTATTTTAGTTTTAAATATAATATTATATAAAAACTATCATTTCATATCAAAACGTGTGTCTCGAGTTTTTAATTAAAATGAGTAAATAATATTATTGCCACATGAATTCTCTCAACCAGTAAAAACCAGTAACTTGCGTGGAGAGATTAGCCGATTACTAGGATAGGACGAAACGACATCCATTCTTAAAAGATTACGTTAAAAAAAGAAAATCCAAAGACCTCCTTCCCTCCTCACAGTCACAGCGGTCTCATTACATCCACAAGCCCATCCTCATTTCTTCACAAACTGACCAAAATATATCTTTCTCTCTTCCAGTTTCACAGGTGCTACAGCTTGAACGTGTGGCCACTTGTACTCCTCTAGTTTTCCCTCATTTTCTTGCATTCAACAATACGCCAAAGAAGAAGAAAAAAAAATCAACTTAGAGCTTATAAACCTCCATAATTTGATAGATAATATATTATTTTTCTTTGGGTATCAGTGTGTTAAATCTGTGGATTCCAGAAATTCGGTGTTGTTGCTTAATGAACTGAGCTTACCCACCATGTTATTGGAGTCAATAACCTGTTATCATATTCCCAAGGTAATCTTCTTCACTATCATTTCTTTGATTATCTGACATACTGTTCTGAGCTTTTAGTACTGATTGTAGAATTGTGGGTTTTTGGTTTAAGTTGGTATTAATGGGAGATTTTGAGTTTTACTCGCTTACCCAGAAAATGATAGCAAAAAAGTTGCCAACTTTACTGTTGTGTAACTTGAATTGAGCTTTCTTGATGCTAAATTGCATGTCTATGTGGGCTTTATGATGTTGGTTTTTTAAGAAGAAACATATCTCTGGATTGTCATGTGAGTCCTGCAGTTATGGACTTGGTGTTAGTGCAATCAGAGAAGTTTGGTGGAATATCTGAATTTACCATCGTTTGTGGCATTATTGGATTACTAAATATAGAGAAGACAAAATAATCTGGGAATTTGGGTAGACTATATTGAGCTGCTTTCACCCCAATTTTTTTCTTCTTTAAATGGATGTTAAAAAAACATGGCAAACTAAAAAGAATGGCAATTAAGTATACTAGATGACCATGTGAATACATATAATGTTCTCTTTTATAAGTGGTAATAATGCTTGTAATGCTAAGGACTCACATTTTTCTTCTTTTTTGTTTGAGCTGCAGGAACATGGCATTGTCAAACAAGCCATTCCAATTAGGGCGTACTCTCATGTTAATTCACATTCCTGTGGCCGTTCTTTTAATATGGCATATTTGCATACCCAAAAGCACACTCGGAAAGTGGGTGTGCGGTTGTGCACCGTAAGTTGCAGGACGAGTCATTGCTCTTTGGGATCAGCTTGTGTTTTTGAAGGTGCAACTCTGTTTACTTCTTTGGTGCGTAGTTCAAGACAATACCATTCTTCCAATCCCAGACTAGTACGACGGAAAAGATTGCAGATATGTGCTTCACTTGATGTTGCCAGTGCTGTTGATGTCATCAATGATTTAGGATTGGACACTTTGACATTTTTGATTGTGACAGTCATGGTTGTTCCTGCGTTCAAGATTGCTAGAGCTAGCCCTGTAAGGATAATATTTGTGCTTCAACTTTATATTCTTATCCTCCATCTTCTTCGTATCTGGAATTGTTTGATTCTTAGTATCAGTACAAATTATGGAGGCTTGATATATGGGTGTTATCATTTCACTGCCTTATTTCCCAAATATTAATTTCCATGGGAGCCTCTTGCTCTGGGCTGCGCTTTATATTTCCCAAATGATAATTGTGGTATGCTATTTGTTTTCAGATACTCGGTTTCTTCTTTGCGGGTATTGTATTAAATCAGTTTGGCTTGATACGGAATCTTACAGATGTAAAAGTTCTGTCTGAATGGGGAATCCTTTTCTTGGTAAGTTCGATCACTTATGGTGCCATTCTTCTGCTATTGTTCTTTGATATGCTGTTCATCTCATGGGGATAAACTCTGTTTGTGAGAGTTTGGATATTGCTGATTACTTAATACTGCTGATTGGCCTGATTCAAACAAACTAATGTATATTATTAAACAAATAAGGAGTTTGTCAGTTATTTCTTCTTTGCATACATTTTGGATGTTTATGTCTTAGAAATTATCTTTTAAGTTCTGTCGGAACATTGTAAAATGGTTTTGGACTTACATATTTTCCTTTCAGCTTTTTGAGATGGGTTTAGAGCTTTCACTGGCACGTCTAAAAGCTCTTGCAAAATTTGCATTTGGCATGGGGTTAACTCAGGTATGTTGCTGATAAAAACTCAGATTCACTTTTGAAAATCTAACCCCAATAGTTGGGCTAAAAACTTAGTTGTTGCGATATGCCTGACATGGAGTTGTTGCAACATTGTGGATACTGAGTTTCTTAGATTTTTCTTGAGCTTATTTGTACATATTCAATATGTATGCATTTGGTTGCTATTATCATTGGTAAATTGCAGTTCAGGTTTGGTATTAGGGAAATCAAACAAAATTCAAGTCCAATTTAGGATCATTTTGGGGGAAGAGAGGGACACAATGATTTGCATGCCCAAACTAGGCCTAGTCTCGAAACCTAGCTTTCTACAGTGTGAAAAGAATGCATAGTTAGCGTCTGTATTTGGGACATACTTGTGACATATTTGTTGTTTGCCTTGTTGAAACCTATTATGGGCCTATAATTTGGATATGCTTCTAGGGTGGAATCTTTGCAAAGTTATCAGTACAAATATAAATTGTATTTTAAATCCTACTTCAAACTTATTATTGACATTATAAAATATTGGAAGTGATTTTAGTTTCTAATGTCTATGTCTTAAATACAATAAGTAAATGGGTGGGATTGTGTGCCTTTAGCTTTTTATACCAAACTCAATTTAATGATTAGACATTTTATACTTTCTTGTTTACTCTTGTTAGGCTTCATGAAGTTAATTGCATCATTTAATATTGAATTAAGTATCTCTTGATTTTGGTTTTAATAGAAATTGTTCTAATACATGTGCTCTTTGATACTCAAGTTAGGTTTATAATTTTTATCTATTCGCAATAACTGCTGTCCGAAATGATAAAATGGTGACTTTTTAGACACTGAAGTTGCACTCTTCTCACCTTTCCCCCCTTCTGTTATAGGTTGTGTTATGTACTCTTGCTTTTACCGCATTTGAGCTTCCACCAAACGGGGCTATTGGAACACAAATTTTGCAGTTTCTTTTTCACTCAAGGTCTGATCTGGTAAGAAACTCTAATTCCCGTGCATCATTGACTATACTGAATATGATCACCCTGATTTTATGTGATGTATGGTTGAATTGGGTATCAAACGAAATAGATTATTTACTTGTGATGTTTCCTGAATTATTATTGCCCCTTGACCATCATAGTCATACTCATACACTTCAATTTTCCTTTTAAGGAAATGAAATGTACATATGCTCATCTCCCATTTTTTGTTATTGGTATTCTTTTTTTTTAAAATGAACCTTGTTATCTCTAAGTGTCAAATTCCCTGAAAAATTGACACAAAATCTTTCAGTGTGAAGTTCATATGTGAATTTGCATGTTTTTTGAGAAATAGTAACTGCTTGTTTAGTAACTTTACTGTCTAACTTTAAGGAGTGCCACATATGATTTAGGGGTGTCAGTTCATGTTTGCGGGTCGTGTTCAAAGTTTAGTACTCCTTCCGTCCCAAAATAATTGTAGTGCTGGATGCTTCATTTTGTAAGATATCTTTCTCTGGGTTAGTTTCTTGTCAATATTTTGTGCATAACTTAAGGTTTCCACATTTCTATCAGTTCAGTCATTCGTGAAAAAAAGAAGAAAAAGATAAGTTAAGCTTTTAATTTGTAATTGCTGTGACCTGTAATAATTGTGTAAATATAACCATTTCAAAATTTTGTAGGCTTGATGAGCTTAAATGAATAAATGGAGTTTGCTTAGCATCAAACTTAGAATTGCTTTCCTTAACACAATATTGCTTTCTGGCTATCTGTTTCAAATGAATCTCAGGTGAATATCAGAAGCATTGATGAGGCTGTAGTAATTGGGGCTGCTCTTTCTTTGTCTTCTTCAGCCTTTGTTCTGCAGGTATCCATTTGTCCAGCACTAAAGAATTAAGAATGATTTGATAGATCAAGCGACTTTCTCTCTCTCTCTCTCTCTCACACACACACACACACACACACACACATACACACACAGTACAAATGTTCCCTACTTAGTTTAAGAGATTTTTGTTTCATTGATCCGATATAGTTAATGGATATTTCTAGTGCTTACCAAACATAATAAATAGCTCCTTGCAGAGAAAGGTGAACTTCCTACAAGATTTGGCTCGGCAACTCTGGGGATACTTCTTCTACAGGTTCCAGCTGATACTCATACTTCGTCTCTTTTGTTGTTAATATAATTAAGCCATTAATGATGTTATTCTATATCCTTTTACTTCCCTTTTGGATTTTGCTAGCATCGTTATGCAAAATAGACATCAAAGTAAGCTGTTATTAACATTTTTGGACTCCCAATGCTTGATACCTGCAGGACATTGCTGTGGTCCCTCTCTTAGTTATACTTCCGGTTCTAGAGAGCCAGGTATGCGAGAACTTTCCCTGTATTTCTTTATTAGTTTAATGAATGTCTGCCATATTATTTTAGAGAGATACAACTTGTTTTAAGTGCATAGAAATCATTCATTAATCTGTTTTATTCTTTCTTTTACACTTATTGCAGAATATTGTAGAAGAAAGTATATGGCCAATGCTTGCTAAAGAAAGTTTGAAGGCTTTAGGTGGACTTGGTCTTATCTCTTTTGGAGGAAAATTCCTCCTTAGACGAATTTTTGAGGTGCACGACATGTTTTTATTGGAAAAAGGGAATTGAAAAACAAAAGCATAGCAAACAATAGAAAGCCCCATATATATATAATCTCTTTTGTTGAAAAGCTAAACTTAGTTTGTTGACAATCAGGTTGTTGCAGAAGCCAGGAGCTCAGAAGCTTTTGTTGCTCTCTGCCTTCTGACAGTAGCTGGGACTTCACTTCTCACCCAAAAGTTGGGCTTCAGCGATACGGTTTGATATCTCTGCTCATATAGTTTTGAATTGTTTGGATCGAAACTTCAAAGTTTCAAGTCCATGTAATTAAATCTGATTTGATGGTGCATGCAGCTTGGAGCTTTTCTTGCTGGAGCATTGTTAGCAGAAACAAATTTCCGGACACAGATTGAAGCTGATATAAGGCCATTTAGAGGCTTACTGCTTGGGCTATTTTTTGTAACTACAGGGACTTCCATTGACACCGAGGTATGAGTATGTGTCTTTGTGTAGATTTATTAATCCGACAAGCAAATTAATATTAGGCACATGGCTGCTTGGATTTACTGATGAAACATTAAATGAATATGAAATAAAAATGTCCTAAAATGGATTTACTGCAACTAAATTAAGGTTTGCTTGCTGAGACTGAGACATTTATGGTAGTAACTAGTATTGTGTTCCGCATAAGGTAAATGGTAAAGAGGGATTCATGTTGGAGATCAGCTGATTCAGATAAAAGTTGTATTTAGTTGGAGTACATTTTCTCCGAATGGCAATTGACAAGGCCTTGTATTGATGTTACAAAATATATAGAAATAGTGCACTGGAATCAGATGAAAGGAAACAAAGTTGTGAAAGTCTTTATTATAATCTAAAACACTTACTTTTTCCCCCTTCTATTGCTTCCTTGGAACAGGTGTGATCTCAAAGTATGTTCTATTAATGTGTGTGTGTGTGTGTGTATTGGAAACATGAAATTTTATGAGATATTTAGATCTCTGTTACTAAGAAAACTTATTTTCTGCATTGGACTTTTATACACCTAATACGTCATACACACGGTACTTTGCAGAAGCAGAAAGTCACATATAGTTATAGCCTGCATGTTCTTTCACTAAAGTATTTTTTTTCCCTAATGCAGCTCCTCATCCGAGAATGGCCAAATGTACTTTCGCTCTTGGGTGGTCTAATTGTCATCAAGACTCTGATTATAACGGCAATAGGTCCCCGTGTTGGATTGACTTTACAAGAAAGCGTAAGAATAGGATTGCTTCTATCCCAAGGAGGCGAGTTCGGATTCGTGGTTTTTTCTCTTGCAAACAGGTGAGCCTTAACATTTTGTATGCAGAGCCCTATTATCTAAACATTGCAGGCTTCCATTTACTTATGAAATTGTCATCCCCCTCTTGGAAACAGGCTTGGAGTACTACCACTTGAGCTTAACAAGCTGCTTATAATAGTTGTTGTATTGTCAATGGCATTAACCCCATTGCTGAACGATGTTGGAAGACGGGCTGCTGATTTTATTGATGAAAAGTTTGATTTTGATGTAAGTTCCTACTTTTATGTTTTCTCATGAAGTGTCACATCACATAACATTAGATAGGATGGAGCGGAGGAGAATAGAGTAGAAGATCCCATTGAGCTTTGCTAAAGGCTTTATGCAGCCGAGCGCAACTTTGTTTGAGAAATGGTTGGTTATTGTTATTTTTCTGAAGCTTGACATAGTAAATGACTGGAGGCATTTATCATGGGTTACTATAGAGTATGGACAATTTTAATATAACGACTCATTGGTTATATCTCGAATTCAAGAACTATATCAATTAAAAAAATTGGATGCCAAATGTTACTGCTCTTGTCAATTGTAGTAAAGCAACAAATGAATTGTGCAAAAGAGTTAATTTATGAAATGTTTACGATAATTGAAGCTATTAGTCACTCGTATGCAGTTCCTTAATCTTTGGCCTTATTGTATGGCGCATTTCTTGCAAGCTTTTACTTCTTTCGGAAAATCTATATCCAGCTCATTATTTAAGTTTAGTTTAGCTGAAATGAAGTGTGGCATTTACTCAGAAAGCTCCTGCTATGACGAACTTTGATGCTACTGACCCAGTTGTCATCCTTGGATTTAATCAAATGAGTCAGGTACACCAAAATTTGTTCTGCAAGAAGAGGTTTATTTACTGAACTGCAGATCTATATTGACTTGACAATTGACATGCGTGCAGGTCCTTGCCAATTTCTTGTCCTCACCATTGGCTGCTGGAGTAGATGGGAATGTTACTGGGTGGCCTTACGTAGCTTTTGATCTCAACCCTTCTGTAGTAAAGGTTGGTGATATTTTCATTCATTTTTCTTTACAGTGCAAGAAGTGTTCTATTTTGTCAGATTAAGAATGCTGTTTTTCGCCTGGGTCAGAGTTAGTTATAACGAATCTGTAAATTAAGTTCGCTTATACCATAGGAGACAGGACAAACTTAGGAAAATGGCACTGTTGTTTTGTCTGAGTTATGTGCTCATGTTGACAAGTATTCGTTGCTTTAGAAATTTATGCTGGATAAGTACAGTTGAAACATGGACTAAATTCAGATATCTGCAGTTTTAGAATGGCTCAAAGGCCAAACCATATAATTTATTCAGCTAGAAAAATCGCCATCACTAAACATCAAATGTAATTTAAGGATTATCTACTGGCAATGAGATGGGAACACGTCTTCATGTATTATTGGTTGAGCATCTCTCATAGATCCCATGTACAAAGGATAGTTCTAGCTGTTCCTTTTGATTATGCTAATTGATGACAATAATGTAATTGTAGTTTTATTAATGCCTTTTATTGTCTGATAAACAGACCTCCAGCAAACTTGGTTTTCCAATTTTGTACGGGGATGGATCACGTCCAGCAGTTTTGCAGTCTGCTGGCATCTCTTCTCCAAAAGCTGTCTTAGTCATGTACACAGGGAAGCAAAAGACAATGGAGGCTGTTCAAAGACTTAGACTCGCCTTCCCTGCGGTAATGCTCTCTCTTGCACAAACACACGCACACGCCAGATGAGCATAATATGGTATTTGTGTCTAGAAGGAAAAACCATATAAGCAGGAAATAGGAACTATCTTTTTTTTCTTTTCTTTTTTTTTTCTTTTTTTTTGCTGATTGGGCTTGCCAGTTGCTTGTGGTTTCCATTTGTATGTTTTGTTCTATTTTCTTCATGGGTACATGGCTAATCTTACGTTCAACCAGATACCTATATATGCCAGAGCCGAAGACCTCAGGCATCTGTTGGATTTGAAGCAAGCTGGTGCAACAGATGCTATATTAGAGAACGCCGAGGTATCAATTATCCAATTAATTAATATTTGTTCTGTTAGTAGAAACTAGAAAATTCCCGCTAGATGGCCTGTGACTCCCCAACTCAATTTATAATATGTCCTTGCAGACAAGTTTGCAGCTTGGTTCTAAGCTCTTGAAAGGGCTTGGTGTTATGTCTGATGATGTGGCCTTTCTGCGTCAACTTGTTCGTGACTCCATGGAGCTACAAGCTCAAGATACTGGTAACTTCACCGATGAGACCAAAATGGATGCTATGAGACCAATGCAGGTACTTTCAATTACTAGTCATTTTTCTACATGCGGATTCTCTCTTGGCCTCTGGCATTAGCTCACTTTCTCGATTTTTGCATTTAGAAACATATTATTTTCTTGATAAACCTTATCAGCTGACTCAATCAACTGACTCGTGATTCTGTCCATAAGGTGCGAGTTGGAGACATTATCAGGTCCGACGATGGGGACATATTATCATCAGGGAACAAGACAGAGGAACAAATGGTGCAAAATGGTGCATTCCAAGATCCCGAGGATTTAAATGGAAAGGGTGTTCTATACTGTGACCTGGATCCAGAAAACAACATCCCGGTCAAAAGTGAAGACATGGTAGCAACTACTGAGGAATCTAGGTCTTGAAGCATTGTTCTTTGTCTCTGAAAATCATTGCTCTTGCTCTCGGGCCTTCGCCGTACGGATTTCCAGGAGGTCTCGATGCACAACTGTGATCAGTTGAGCTGTCTTTGAGTCCATCTAACAAATAATGTATATGTGCGCTACAGAAGAAGACAAGTTTCAGAAAAGAGGTGTTTGAGAGTACAAAAAAGCTACTTACATGGTTGAATCAATGTGATGTGTAAATTGCAATGTTATGTATGTTGTTGAGATTGGTTATAAAGTAGCCACAACAACCTTGTTGTAACAGTTGACAAACTGAAGCTTCACACAAGGTTGCAATTCTTTTGAAACTACATTCTGTATTTGATAAGAATTTACTTACTTTGAATTTTTTTTTTGTTTTTACTTGTATGGATCTTTATTTTGTTTTTTTGGCTCTTCTAAAAAGACGAGTTCATACCCAGTGGTAATGGTGCAGTTGGCTACACATATTGCATGAGTGGGAAGAACGTTTGTATTCGATCCCCGTTCAACACACCTCTGCGGAGAGGGATGAACTTTGACTGTGACATATCTTCGAATGAGGATTAGTCTGGGTGTGGTAAAACAGTTTAGAGATGCCAACAACGAGTTTACGGGTCCGCTCATGAATCTCATGGTTTAAACCAAATAAAAAAAAGAAAATGAGTCTATTATCTACTAAGCGTTGAGTCAACTGGCAAGAGGTTGTTCCAGCTTAACTTCAGTTTCAGGTCTCGAGTTTGAGACTCATAGAATGCAGCTGCGTTTGGTACACCCTTACAATTCCACGTTCTCGACTTGAATAATGACTAGTCTACATGCAATTTGGCTGAAAAGTGTTGTTCCCGTGCTGATCGCTGACCTACTTCACCTCGTGGTCCAAACCCAAAAAAAAGATGACTCTATAATCATATTTATCTGTTATCCAAGAAAGTGATTATTGACATATGGATTGACTCAAGCCCCTATCTTTTTGGGTTCAATAGTTATCTGTTACCATTGTGATTCTCATCTTTGAAGACTCCCAATCACATCCAACTGGGCTCCACCCACCCACTGCTGACATGTCGAAACCTCATTGGCCTTCAACATGCGTTGTTGACACGTGGAGGACACAGATCAGCAAGAACCAAACTGTTCAGTGCCAGTGAAAACACAGTATCATCATCATCATTTTATTAGTTATAATAATGGTTAAAGAAAAAGGAATCATTTGGAAGAATTAGAATATTTGTTGCAACCAATTTATCTGACGAAATTGAAAACAAATATCGTTGGTTTATCAATCCCTATAAAAAAGCAACAGCAAAAAAGCAAAATTTGAAAGTAAAATTGTGTTTTACGGAAGCTGACATAAACCTAAGCCAATCGCAACATCGTCGTCTTGCGATGGAGGCTGCACCCAAAGATCCCAACCCTCCGCCGGAGCCAACCACCGCATTGTCAGCTCGCAACCCTTCATGGTTCACTCCAAAAAGGTAGCTTTTTTTTTTTCCTTTTTTTTTCAACTGTTTGTGTACTGAGAATATGTGGGTAGTGAAGGACATGGAATCTAGATTCTGGAAAATATGAGTTTCTGGCATCTGGGTTTCTGCTACAGAGTGATCTGATCAGTGAATTTTTCGTTTTTTTTTTGGCTGCTACTAGATGGGAAAATTGGGTGTTGTTGGAGCTATGGTTTGGTTAGCGTTAGAGTATAGAAAATTACTGGAGACAGAGATCGAATGTGAAAATTCTGTAAAGGGACTAAAATTGGACGTATTGTTAACTGAAGCAATTGGCTTAATTGGGTTAAATTCGTTATTTGTTTTTCTGTTTTTTTTTCGTTGTTTAGTAAACGTGTAACAAGAAGAGGAAAAAAAGTTTGTTTTGTTTTATTTGTCCCCTGGTTCTAAACTTTCATTGGGATAGATTGAATTTCAAAATTTAAGTTCAAAGTGCATTTAATTAGTTTTTTTAGAGATCTATTGAAGATAAAGTTTAAGAGCAATTTCTAGTTTTTGCTTATATGGAGGGTCTGTTGTGATTTTTTTTTTTTTTTGGGAGTCACTTGTCTTGTTTAATGGAGGGAAAAGATTGATAAGGTTTGAGGTCAACATTGTGGTTAGATTTTCAGAATATTAGACATTTTAGCAGGATGAGAAAGGATAATAAGGAAAATGAATGTCATTTCAGTTAGTAGAAGATGCCATATGGTATTTAGCTTTTGTAGGTTTGCTCTGTTTTTGCATTTTGTTTTCCCAAAGCTTCTTGTTTATCTATTTTGTAATCCAAAATATTAACTTGTTGTTTGTATGCAAAATGTTTGACCTACTACAACAGATGATATTTCCTTAATTATGATGCTATTTCTTTTGTGTACTCTAGCCTTATTTAAACTTCTTGTCTTATCTAACTTGTTTGTGTGCAAAATGTTTGACCTACTACAACAGATGATATTTCCTTAGTTATGATGCTTTTTCTTTTGTGTACTCTAGTCTTATTTAAACTTCTTGATGTTATTTTTGCAGGCTGCTAGTTATATTCTGTTTCATTAATTTGATAAATTACTTGGATCGAGGAGCAATCGCTAGTAATGGTGTGAATGGGAGTCGCAAAATTTGCAGTGGTGGTAAATGCAAAGGAGGTGGTGGAATACAGTAAGTCTTGAAAGTTGTTCATTTGAAACTGCAAAACTAATCTTCCTGCTATGGATTTAGATTATTCCCTCATGTGCAAAGAAGTGAAAAGGTTCATATTATTTATTATAAATCTAACCGTGTAGTCAAAAGATTCAGAACTGTTAGTTTTGAAACAGAATGGGTACTAAACTTGAAACTAAGATTTAAATTTGAATTTTCTTGTTTGTTTTCTCGTCTATAGTTTTTACAGAGTAGAGATAGTGCGTCATAATGCGCGCAGCTCTGAGTAATTGATGTTATGCTGGGGCATATTCAAATCTAGAAAAAGCATATGCTAGTTAACTTGCATGTCCTACCTGCTTTAAGTCCTATGATATTCACGTTTGTTTATTCTAAACCAGTTTTTGACATGAATTGTGCAGGATACTCATCTTTCTGAAACTCTTTCCTTCATTTTCAGGATTAAATCTCGTATCTTTAACTTTGTCGACTAATTATAGTTTCTTGTTTCAATAGGGGGACATTTAATTTAAGCAATTTTGAAGATGGAGTTCTATCATCTGCTTTCATGGTTGGACTTCTTGTGGCTTCTCCCCTATTTGCAACATTAGCAAAGAGGTTTTTTCTTTTTCTCTATCTATTTTCTCTCTCATTATCTTAGATATGATTAACGATTTCGCCATACTCATGGGTTTATGTATGAACTCTGGCAGCTTTAATCCATTCAGGCTTATTGGAGTTGGATTGTCATTTTGGACCATTGCTATAATTGGCTGTGGTTGTTCATTTAGTTTTTGGTTTATTGCACTCTGTCGCATGTAAGTATAATACCTTCAATTCATGGTCTTTGAATACTTCATACATGGCTATGTAATCAATAAGAATTTTATGCTGATTTCATTTGTTAAGAATTTTATGCTGATTTCATTTGTTATAAATCTGTTGTGGCTAATTCTAGGTTGGTTGGTGTTGGTGAAGCTTCGTTTATAAGCCTTGCAGCACCATTCATTGATGATAATGCCCCTGTCCCAAAGGTTTTGTTTCTTTATCCTTGATATATTGGATTGCATGGCTTTTGCTGACTCTTGTTTCATTATTTAAGGCATCTATGATCTTCTACATTTCTCATGATTGGTATACTTATCCTGAGGCTAGAACTCTTGGCAGATTGGTTACTAATTCTTTAGAGCTTTTCACCATTTTCTTGATGTATGGGTTTGTCAAAATTGTTCTGTCTGGCCCAATCATTCGGCTTCAAAAAGGAGGGTAGTTCTCATCCCTGAACTTGATGCAGGTGGGAATCAGGGAATAAAATCCAGGTTTTTATTTATTTTGTAAAACCTGATGTAGAAGTTTTAAATCTCTCTAAAAATTCCTCCCCACCCCCCTCTTGTTGTTTCATATATACTCAAAACTACTTTCTCATTGTAACAAATGAATGTTTCTAGCACTTTGGACACCTGGAATTCTGAAACCTAATTTATAGGAACCAACTGATGGATTCTAAAGAGTTTTTAAGTGTGTGTGCGTAAACCACTATATTAAGTTGTGCTATTTTCCAATGTGGGATAGAGTTGATCCATTGACAGTGAGTGTGGGAGTGATCTATCTTTCATCTTTTGCAAGGAGACCCACCTTGGCCCATCTTCTGACTCTATCGTTATTCTAGCTTTGAGCCACTTTCCTGGAGCTATGATGTAATTGTCAAAATTGAAGTCATGAGTTCGGATATATGCTTTATAGGCAATGCATGCCGGCTTAATTTTTATTTTTTGGTTCGGGTTTAATTTTCTTTTTGTGTGTATTTTGTATTATTATTTCATGCACACTTTGATGTTCTATGAAAATTTCATGACTTTTATGTTATTTCTGCTCTTTCATTCATCACTAAACAGTAACTGCTCAATGTGACTATGGGGTTTCTATCAGCTGTGAAGTTTGTATTTATCTTCGAGAGAAGTTTATATTTTATTTTTATTTTTCTTTCAGAAAACATTTTGGTTGTCAATATTTTACATGTGTATGCCAGCTGGGTATGCAATCGGCTACATGTACGGTGGAGTGGTAAGTCTAAGAAACATAAATGACTGATCGGCTTTTAAATGTACTTCAGTCATTTTCCTACTTTTATGCTTATTTGGATTGACCAAACTAGAATACGATTTTATCTAAATTTGACAGGTTGGAAACAATCTCAATTGGCGAATTGCATTCTGGGGGGAGGCAATATTGATGCTACCATTTGTGATTCTGTGTTTTGTGATTAAACCTTTGCGCTTGAAAGGTGGATATTTTTTCATGTTGATCTTTTGTGATGTTGCAAGCATTTCTGGATGTGCTTCTAAATAATTTACGAACATAGGTTTTGGATCTGCTGTATCCCCCAAATCACTGGATGCTGTTGAGAAAACTGTCCCAGAAGCTCAAGGTACTGCTTTAAAAATTCAAAACAATGAAGATTCATATGTTGTGCAAACTTCCGTTGCCAAATATAAATACTAGACAAATCATCTTTAAAGTATTATAAGCATAGCATTACTGCACAAGCTTGCAACTTTATTCCCATGTGTTATAAACTTTGTGATTCAGGTTAAGTATTTATGATGCATAATCTAAACACTGAGTTGGTTTATGCAATTATCAGTATTGCAATATATATTACTTGCAAGCCCAAAAAGAAAAAAAAAATCTAAAATATTATGAAACTATGCTATTTATAGTTTAACTTGTCATGATTTATAATTATTTTTGGCACTGTTCTTAGTCCCTGCAATAGGTCTTTCCTTTATTTGTTGCTTTTTAATAATTAATAGGCATATGTTCATGCAATCTTGCTTGTAATAATTGTAATTAGTTGCTCTTTTCATTACAGAGGTTTCAGATGTTAAAGGTGGTGTGCCAAAGGTAGAGTCCAACGATGAAAGGTTAACTAAACCTTCTATGTGAGACTCTCATATCCTTCAGCTCAATTCATATATATATGGATACCTTTGACCTTTCAACAATGCAATTTTTTTTAACCAGATGCTTCTAGCTAGTTTTTGTTTGTATCATGAAAACTTTTTTTCTTTTTTTTTATATTAGGTTATCTGTAAGGCAATATCCTCTGATTAAGCCCCTGCACAGCTGCATCTTTCTCACTACTTTTCACCCATGTCTTTAATGAATCCATCTTACCATTATAACAATCTTTCATTCCCTCAACTGGTGATACCATTGGCTTTATAACAATTGGTAATCTACCCTAAAAAAAACAATTGGTAATCTAGTGGTCATCTGTATAGGCAAAACTCTTGACTTCACTTAATCCAAAACTCTGATCTTTGTACAATGTCCTCTTCAATCTCATCCTCTGCTTAATCAATTTGAGAAAGCAAAATATACTTTTTGAGTACGCTACCACTCTAACAGCCTACATTCTTATGCATCATTAGTGCTAGACCACTCTGACTTTCAACAAAAATTGCATGTATCCTTAATGCATATTCTCCAAGCATATTGTAATCGAGTTGATTTATTGAACTCCAGTGAATAGCTAGGAAGCCCTAAATAGTATTTCACTTTACACTGTTAAGATCGACCCTTACTGTAGTTCCACCAAGTATGGTTATATTCTCATCAAACGGCAGACACTAGTGAACTGATCCTATAAAGTTCATCTTAACCCAAAACAGGAGATTAGAGCTAAATTGCTGATCCTGCTGTCAGCCTCCGCCCCGGATTGAAACTAACTTCAGTTTTGACTCTTGAGCAGTGGATTACTTATTGATGGATCTCCTTCCATGTTACCTAGATCCAATTACAGTCCAACATTTTTGCATGAATGCTATCCTTATTAAGCAGTCTTCCTTTTCATATATGCATCAATTTCAACTTCCCGGGTTACCTACATTTCCATTGCTTTCCACTTCCTGTTGCAAGCCTATATTATTCGAAATGTTGACATAATGTTTAATTTTATATTTATGAGTGATTATACTGGCTTGTTATTATATGCAGATCAAAAAGTGCACCCAAGATCTCTGCCTTTTCAAGATTTATGAAAGATATGAAAATTCTTTTGCTGGAAAAGGTTTTTATCATAAATGTTCTAGGTATTTTTATCATCCTCGGCCTACCAGCTTTTGTTTCAGTTATTATTAGGACTTTCATGTATAGCATTATGAATGAAGTCTTGATGCTTCTTGCTATGTTTATTTTGCCAGGTATCTATATTTTAATCATCTCTTTTCTAAATGGATGTTTCAGGTTATATATGCTACAACTTTGTCATTGGTGCATATTCATACTGGGGCCCAAAGGCCGGTTATAATATTTATAATATGGTAAGTGCTTGCCGGCAATATGAAAATGACAATGGTAACTCATATCCTTTCTTATCTTTTTTGGTCAACAACAAAGTTGAGCTTACCTCTTCCCTACCATCCCACCCAAACCCAGTAGGTTTGAAATCGATATCTCCATTATAGAAGTCTGAGACTCGAACCATGAGGGTGTAGCATTGGTTCAAATATTATATACTTTGAATATTAGTGTGTTCGCCTTTCATTTCATTCACCTCAGTTTTAAAAGACTCTTATTCTGTAAACTGGTACGTCATTTTGCAGAAGAATCCAGATTTACTCTTTGGAGGTGTTACAGTTGTGTGTGGTATTTTGGGCACAATAGCTGGAGGTTATGCTCTGGATTATATAAATTCCACTCTTTCCAATGCTTTTAAGGTAAAAACTAACTTTAAAGGATTGAATGATATACACGAGTTTATTGCTAGTCTACGATGATCAATGATATACCCTCACTGTGACTTTGTCACTGACCTCCTTATTTGCAATTGTGGCAGCTTCTCTCCATCGCAACATTATTGGGGGGAATTTTTTGCTTCGCTGCATTTTGCTTTAAGAATTTGTATGTTTTCCTGGGGCTTTTCGTAATGGGCGAACTACTTTTGTTTGCTACTCAGGTAACTTTATAGTTGAAGAAACTATTATCTCTTATTTGAAGCTTTATAATTCATTGTTGCGTATCAGACAATTTGTAAATGATAAGTTCAAAGCAAAAACCTTTTAGGTAGGACTGAATATGTAGGCTCTTATGTAATGTCAAGCTTAAGATAACATATAGCAGTGCTGTTCTGAATGTGTTTGATTTGATCATCAAGTGTCAGAAAAGTTGTGCTTCTTTTCTCTAGTTTTATCAATGTAGCTGTTTTATGAATCTCATCAAATGCCATATATTCAAAGACCTTGCTCTACATCAACTTTATATGTTTGCCTTTGCAGGGCCCTGTCAATTATGTATGTCTCCATTGTGTTAAACCGAGTTTGAGACCACTGTCTATGGCAATATCAACTGTTGCAATACACATCTTCGGTGATGTACCTTCCTCGCCACTTTTTGGCGTTCTCCAGGTTCACCTCAACAATTACATTTTTTTCTTCTTCTTTGCAAGTAGTAAAACGCTAATTTTTTCATCAACTCATCAATTTCTGATGGTTCTGCTCTTCTGATATCCTGCAGGATCGTACCCACAACTGGAGATTGTCAACTCTTATCTTAACTACTATATTCCTTCCAGCAGCCATATTTTGGTTCATTGGTATGCTTCAGTTTTGCACTTCTGTTATTTACATTCAGCAACATAGTTCTATGCATGATGAACTTGAAATGATGAGCTCAAATTGTAAACCTTGTCTTGTCAACATGAATTTAAATGATGTTTTTGTGATCATGTATATTTGCAGGGATATTTTTCCGCAGCGTGGACAGATTTAATGAGGAAGATGATGACGAAGAGGGTGAAGTCATTACTGTTGACATGTCAAAAACAACAAGCTTGGTTGAAGAAAAAACTGAGGAAAAGAAAGAAACTTACGGGGAACCATGAATCTAAACAAAATGTGTTTTATTCAATTTGCTTCATTTTTAGTTCTTAGATATTAGGCTTCTTTACTTGTGTAAATGAGAATCTTCCTGCTGTAACTAGATTTTGTTTAGTTAGTAATAATTGAAATGCCCATTTTTTTAGTATATAAGAAAACTGTGTTCTTGTTCTGTTAATTTTAACAGCTTCTTGACTATTTATCATTAACTGGATGTATCCATAAAAATAGTATTTTTTGAGGAAATAATAATTTTTATAGACTTAATTACGAATCAAATACTATAGTAACTTGATTCGCCGATCTCGAATGTTCATACGAATACGATCGACCAATTGTCACATCGTTGGTTGAGATATTGACTACAATAGTGAAAAAAACAAACTCGCTCTTGCTCTCTTCATCATCTGATGTGCAATAGTACTCTCAAGCAAAACACTCATAAAACTAACAAGGTTACTAGAACACGGTTCAAAACAGAAAAACATGAAAAGAGTCATTCTATCTGTATTAAACATATTATCACAACTAGCATACAATGAATGTGAAGATGATAACGCGGCGTCTGAAAAGCATATAGAATATGAGGAGCCAATGATAAATGCAACGGAAGAACAAGTCTAATCAAGTTGAAACTGTGTTTATTCAATACGTAATGCAAGTAAGAAAAGATTGAACTAACTGTCTATAAAAAAAAGAAGGTTCAAGAAAAAAAATTGGACGAAAAACTGGAGAAGAGGGTATCTAAATGAGAGAATTTTAACTTAAAAATGATTTTTATTTAACCAATGGATATTAAAAAAAAATCATAGATCACACGCTCACACCACAGTGAAGTACGTGTCACACACCCACCACCCTGTGTCAGTCTTGCTCTTGCCAAAAACAACGGCTCTGTCTCAAAACAAGTGGCCAGCAATGATCCACTGCATCCAATCCCACAACTGATCAAATTTCCAGCCATTGATTTGCTCCAAACCACAAAAAGTCAAAACCACCAAAGATCAAACCCAGCAACCCAAAGCCCACTGTTTGTTTTCTTGTTTAGGATCATATGAGTGATTCATGTCTATCTCTTTGTTTGATTTGTGTATAAAAATAATCAAAGCTTCATTTTTTATAAACACCCACATCTCTATAATCTCTGTTCTTCACATTTTTGTGGTATAGCCATGGCACCTACTGCTGCAATGCTAACACTGTCTCACTCCCATCATCTCCATCTCCAATCACCACCTTCTTCTGATTCAGATGTGAAGCTCTCATCAATGGTGAAATGGGTTTTGGGGAAAAAACCCATTTTCTTCAAGGGAAGAGCTGATCATCATGATCATGCTACTTCGGCTTCTGATCATGTTTCAATGGAGAAGAGCTTTGAGGAAGCCTTGTACCTCAGCTACTGAGTACTGACCATACCAGCTATACCTTAATATGGTTCTTTGCTTTTGGCTTTGTTTTTTCTTTGTTTTTTTGTTTTGATTTGGTCCATGGATGGGAGTTGTTGGTAGGGGAGATGGGTCATTACTCCCACAGTAGCAATTGTGTATTTATTAGGGTTTTTGTTTTGCTGTCTTTTTCTCAAACTGTACAGATCAAATGTTGCTGTCTACTTCTTTGCTTCCTTTCTTTACTTTCTATCAATGTCTCAACAATTGATGATCCTCCATTGATTGGAGTTTCAGGATTCATTGGTCTTGGAGATTCAAATGTTATGCTTATTGGTCACAAATCAACTAATCAAGGTCAGCAATATATTAGGTGGGGACTTTACTTGATCTTGTCTGGTCTGAAACTAGCTCTATCAGATGACAATTAAACATCTTATAACACATCAGCTACTTGAGTGCAAAAAAACAAATTGCAAGATTTGCAAGCCATGTCACTCTAAGACATCAAAATGGGTCCCTGATTGTGACCTGTACACATTTCTGATTGAGACTTGTAATCTTCAAGGCAGTTGAAATATGGATCAGATTGTGGAGTCCTAGTTAGTTGGTCTTCAAAAGAGGACTTCTACTCAATCATATCTTTTGAAGGAAAATGAAACAGCAAATGGTTTTGGCTCATAGCTTGGAACAAACAGCACATCAAACATGCTTGATCACATCCATAAAAGATCACAATGAAACAGCAAATTATACTGAGAGGGAGAGAGTAGATGGACAAAGTAGTAGTTGATGTGAAATCATGTTGATTCTTGTCAAAATGTACAAAACAGTATATCAAACTTTCTGATATTCTCTCATGTTGAATGGTTCATCTACAACTCTCTAGCTCCTGACCTACAAAGCCTACAACTTTCATATTCTTGCTCCTATTTACATAATGATGTTCCAATGAAACCCAGATAGTCAATTTTCACCCACAAAAAAAGTCCTAAAATGAAGTGCAATACCAGGTACACCCAATACACTTCATAATCACATACATTCCCAATACAAAGAATTGATTCATCACCAGAGAATGCTACAACACAATCAGCAGATCAAATTGAAGGTTCAATCAGTAGCAACTCTTCAAAATCAAAACAGCTTTCCTCATCAGATCACAATCCCTATGATACGAGGAGAGAATCACAAATTGATGTTGCCGACCTTAACATAGTTAGTCATTAAAGATCCATATCCTATGAATGTGCATTATCCGCTTCAGAATCACTTCCAGAAGAACTTCCTGAGTCAGAATCTGCAAGACCCTCAGAATAAGAATACTTATCAAACAAAGTTATCAAAAACAATAGCCAAAGTTAGACTTGGGTTATACCACTCGATGAAGACGAATCACTGCCTGAACTATTGGAGCTACTGGAGGCACCACCATCATCTTTCTCAATCTCCACTGGTGCATAATTACTCATGGGCATATCATCACCAATGTCAACATCTTCATCCCCGGTTTCTCTCCTTGGTGTTCTTGCATCGACTCCTACATCAATATGCTCAATTTCTGGTTCTAGGTCCTCCTATACAATGAAAAAACAGCACTAACAGGTCAAACAATTGCAGGTAAAGCAAAATTAACAAAAAGTATGCAATTTGGCCCAAGAATTTACCACAATGTGCTCAATTCCACTGTTTTCCATTAGCGCTTGCCTCTTAATCTTGCTCATCGCCTTCTTCCAGTTGGTGACATACCGATCAAGCTCCCACAGGGTCTCAGTATCCACAGCCTCAATGTCAAGCTCAATCTCATCTCCATCATGCCTCAAATGCCCATTCCTTTTGCTTATAATCTGCACCACTTGCTCCATTTTGTCTTGTGGCAAGCTCTGCAACCCAACTCCCAACTTGTGCTTCTCCTCAAGACTCATCTCCCTCTTGTTTGGGTCCTTCGCCTTTGGCTTCGGCTGCTTCACTGGCTTCACCAATGCAGGTCGCATTGGCTCAGGATTCATCACCGGCGACTGTGATCGAGGTGGCTGGGAAGGGATTCGCTCAGATTTCTTCCCAATTGGCAATGCACTATCTTTCGTTACCCTTTCTAGCTCCACATTGTTCCACGAGCTCGCCAATTCTTCATCATAAACCTGTTCTTGCTGCTGCTCATCATAGACCTGTTCTTGCTGCTGCTCATTCTCCATTTTCTTATACATTGGCTTAAACAATTCTTCAAACCTAGAATTAAGCTGCTCTGCCATCACATACACATCATGTCCTATCGGATTATATAACATGGCATTCCTGAAGGTCAGCTTCACGTCCTCAGCGAAATCCATCGGCGTGGCATACATATTCCGGCTAAGCTTCGACTTCACTGTGCCAAGATCCATAGGCTTTTTCACAATGCTGTAGTAATCGTGTAGCTTCATGCCAACAACATCTACAGGAGCTTTGAAAGCATACGCGTTCTTGAGCTTCATCAGCTTGGTCAGCATTAGGGCACACGATTTCATCGCATCCCGATTATCCCCAGAGTTGAAATTGTTGCTCCGCTTCACGTCTTTTCCAGAATTCGGCGGGAGGGGCCTCTTGTTGCCGGACATTTTCTTGCCGTCTATGTTTCTCTTCGGCTGCGGCATGTTCTGGCTAGATCTGCCGCTGAGCTTGCCGGACTCGATGCGATCCGTCAATTGCCGAATCTGCTCGAGCTCGCCGAGGAGACGGTTCTTGAGTTCGCTCAGCTCCTTCCTCGAACAAGAACTTATGTCGATGCTCACGTATTGCGAGCGACTGAAATCGTCGCCGGACTTCCGATTAACGGGCGACTCGTCGTTGATCTCGTAGGCTTCGAGGGCGTGGGATTGGAGTTTCTTCTTGGTGGAGAAATTAGGGTAAGGGGTTTGGGTTTTGCTCGTCTTTCCGACATTACTGCCCATCTTCTTTCCACCACCACCGGCGGCTGGTCCTCCTCTGGGATGGGCCCAGTTGTGCTCGTCCCGGCCGGGCAAAACGGCGGAGGCAACGCCTACACACTGCCGCGAAGGTCCCATGGTGAAAGGGCTAGGCGGAGTCACCCAATGCGAGTGTGGAAACAGAGCATGTAATGGTTTCTCAGGAACGTGTCCAACACGCGCCGCCCGAAATGCTCACGCTCCGCCAATAAGAATCGAAACGAGACTGGGGATTTTTTGACCCAATGTTTTGATGGAAATGATGGGTCTAGGGTCGGTTCTTAAAGAGGCACGAAGATCTTCCCGGGACAGTTCGGGCAGGCTTGTGGCCGTTCATTCGAGTTAGATCACTGATCCAACGGTTACTGCTGTTGTTGGTGCTGCCCTACGGGCAGAGTTATGTGATCTGGCATGGACGGCTGAGATTTGGAGTGTGGTCGACGTGGAGAGTTACAGGTTGTCGGATCATATGAAGTGTGGTGAATTTAGGGTTTTGTGTCTCACGTGTAGGGCCTTGTTTTGATGACGTGGGGGCTGCCAGGACAGCATTCCACGTGGGTAGTACAACCAATCAGATCTCATATATTGTCCAATGCTGACACGTTGTTGCCCCCAATCCAATGTGTGATATTCTCTTAAATGTCATTATTATATTGTAAGAATTGACTCCATAAAATTCAGCAATAATAAATGAATTTTTGGTATATATTTACTAGAAGTTCACTTATAATTTTTTTTCTCAATTTATCCAATGATGTTATTAAATGAATATAGCACAAAATACATTTGATTAATATGTTTTTGATTGGGGTTAACGTGTCTTTAAAAATCTTGAGTTTAATAAATTATTATTAAGGTGAACTTAATATGCCTTAAGTATCTCTTAATAGGCTACTCCAAACACAAGTGATATGCGGGATTATGCCAAGAAATTCTTAGAGTCGCAAACGCCAATTAGAATAGATGAACTGTTCTGGCAAAACACAATTCATTAAACCAGGTTTCGGCCCGTGAACAAAGCTCACATCCCTCACCTGCTCACTCCGTGAACACACCCAACAAGCAATCCACTCACTTAGGCCATAACTCACTCATGTCAAGTTAAGGTCCAACAACGCTTGTTATGTCTCTCAAAACTCCATTCATGTATCATCCAACTAGCGCGAGTTATCCCTTCGTCACCTTATTGCCGTGACAAAAAACAAAACAAAAACGTGCGTAGTGTTTTAAATTTCATATGAGAATATTGCTGCAAATTTTAAGAAGTCGAACTTTTCAAAGATCATTTAAGTTTGGGGTTGCCACTTAGGGGTTTACAGCTCTCATACTTTCTCCAAATATAGAACAAGAAATTATATCATATCTTCATTTTTTTCAAAAGCAGAACTAACGAGCACTTGTGGCTTTTAATGATGCATGTTTGAGCTGTCTTTTTGGTACATAAGGAGGCTTAGGACTCAAGCCACACCATACCATTATAGTAACTTTCATGCTAAGCTCAACTTTACAACTGGACTTTGCAATTGATTCCACAGTATAAAACTGAAAAAAATGCATTAAGATAAGAGCATGTTTTTATAAAAGCTGCCTATGTTTAATGTACTTTTTGGTGAGGCGTGTCAATGCACACCATTCAAGACTGAACTTTCCTCAACAAATCCGAAACTTTACAAGTCAATGGCATAGATCAAGCCATCCAAACAATGACAATGACAATGACATGTTCTACTACAAATTCTCCAGACTCAGACATGTAATCTGGACTCAGCTTGCAGCATTAACATGCACATAAGGTCTCACTAAAGACAATTACAAAAACCATAATTTGATCATCAACTCAGTGCTCATCCACAAGACTCAATAATTGATACTAAAAGAACACAAGACAGAGAATGAACTTATATAGGAAATGAGGCAATCATGCCATGGAGAGCTATGCCCATTCTACAATTCAATTCAGGCGCAGCATGGCTTGCTTTGATCGAAAAGAAAAAAGATAAGAGTAGCACATGGGTCGGTTCACAGTTTACTCCATTCTACCCCTAAAATCAAGCCTGGCTCCAACCTTCTATATATGGTGTCTCTTCCCTTTAGGAGTAGCATAACCCAAAAAACAAAAACCCCAACTTCACATAACTAGTGGGTTGTTGAGTGAAAAATGGGTAATTGAACCAACTAAAATTATTCACATCACCCATCACTAAAGAGCCTTTACTACCCTTCAACAAACCAGTTAGATATCGAAATAGAATTGAAAAGACACATGCCCGAGTCTTTTCCACACGCATGCATTATGACAAGAGAACTGAGACGACAGTTGAAGTTGATGTGGAAATTCATGTTTCATTCATGTGAGATATAAAACAGTATACCAAACTCTAATTCTCTAACACATTGCTCCCTAACTATTTCAACTACAAAACTACTGACCTAAGCTTTCATTTACATCTTACTTTCCTTTTTACAGATGTTGCACAAGTCTTCATATCAGGTGCTGAATCCTATCCATCACACACCTCACAATCACAGTCCTTCCTGTATAAAAGAATTAATCCATGAATAATTCAGCTATTAGAAAGACGGTCAATTGCAAGACCAAATTAGCAGATGCATGATAAGATTGAATTGGGTTTTAATAACCACTAATACCTCTTGTAATAATACCAAGATCAAAGCAATGTATCCCAACCCAAAAGCCATAGCAACCTCCTCCATCATTAGGAGTTCAAGATCCTACGATTGTGCATTATCTGCTTCGGAATCACTTCCCGAAGAACTTCCTGAATCAGAATCTGCAAGATCCTCAATATTAGAATATTTCTCGGGCAAATTTATTAAAACCAACCCCAACAATCACAACTGGGTTATACCACTCGAGGAGGATGAATCACTGCCTGAACTACTGGAGCTGCTAGAGCTACTGGAGACACGCCCATCATCTTTCTCAATCTCCACTGGTGCATAACTATTCATGGGCATATCATCATCAATATCAACATCTTCATCTCCACCATCTCCTTTCTTTGGCGTCTTTGCATCCATCCCAACATCAATTCTCTCACACTCTTGTACATCCTATAATTTGATATAGAAAATAGCATTAGAAATTCAGTCCGCCCAATGCAAGTATAGGAAAACTTAACAATGCAAATTAACACAAGAAAGTTACCTCATTTTGCTCCACTGAACCCGAGCCTGAACCCGAACCAACGTTATTGTTCATTAGAGCTTGCCTCTTAATCTTGCTCATCGCCTTCTTCCAGTTGGTTACAAACCGATCAAGTTCCCAAAGGGTCTCAGTATCTATTGCCTCAATATCAAGCTCAATCTCATCGCCATCATGACTCAAATGTCCATTCCTCTTGCTTATAATCTGCACCACATGCTCCATTTTCTCCTGAGGCAAGCTCTGCAACCCAACTCCCAACTTGTGCTTCTCCTCGAGACTCATTTCCCTCTTATTCGGGTCCTTAGCCTTGGGCTTTGGTTGCTTTACTGGCTTCACGGGCACGGCCCTCACTGGCTCAGGGGTCCGAACTGGGGACTGAGAGGGCTGTGGTGGTGGTGGGACAGGCGTTTGCTCAGATTTCTTGACAATGTTCATAGATTTGTCTTTCTTCACCCTCTCAGGTTCCACATTACTCCATGAGCTCGCCGGCAAAGGTTTCTTCCCCATTTGCACAGGACTATCATTCTTCACCATCTCCGGCTCCACCTCCACATTGGTCCATGAACTAGCCAACAATTCCTCATCATTTAAGGAATCTTGGCGCTGCCCATCCTCAATTTTCTTATACACGGGCTGAAACAATTCTTCAAACCTAGCCAGAAGCTGCTCCGCTAATACATACACCTCATGCCCTATGGGATTATACAACAAGGCATTCTTGAAGGTCAGCTTCACATCATCAGAAAATTCCAATGGCGTCGAATAAATATTTTGCGCCAATCTCGACTTCACAGTGCCAAGATCCATTGGATGCTTCACAATATTATGGTAATCGTGTAGCTGCATGCCCACAACATCAACCGGAGTATTGAAGACATACGCATGCTTTTGCTTCATCAGCTTTGTTAGTATTTGAGCACAAGATTTCATCAAAATCTTAGGTTCCCCAATATCCCAATTATGAGCTCGCTTCGCATCCTTGCCGGAATTTGACGGAAATGGCCGCTTGTTCCCAGACAATTTCTTGCTCCCGGGTCTCTTAGGCGGCAGTAAATTCTGGCCGGATCTTCCGCTGAAATTTCCCGACTCGATACGATCCCTCAATTGCCGAATCTGATCAAGCTCAGCGACAAAACGGCTCCTGAGCTCGATCAACTCCTTTTTCGAGCGCGAGGTAATATCGAAGCTCACATATTGCGAGTATTCGTAATCAGATTGTCGATTCGAGGGCAACGAGAGGTCGGCAGAGGCCGCGGGCCGGGCCACCACCTCCGGCGACAGGTCCTTCAAATCACGGGCTAGGGCACGGGGTTGGGACTGGAATTGCCTCTTGCCAAAATTAGGGTTTTTGGCTGTCTTGCCATTACTGCTCCCCATCTTCTTCACGCCGCCGGAAGCCCCTCTGGGCGGGGCAAAGCTGCGCTCATTCCGGCTGGGTAGGACGGCAGAAGCCATGCCGACTCTTTGCCTCGACGGTCCCGTCCTGAGCTTAGGCGGAATTACCCGATTCGGGCGTCAAAAATTAGCATGGATTGGAAAATTGCAAACCCACGCGCCACCTAGAAATGCTCACGCGCTGCCGAGGGCCTGAAACGTGAAGGCTAGGATTTGGGATATTTGTAACCCTTTTCTCTTGAGAGATAGTGAGGAAGATAGGAAGGCTAGGGTCGGTTCTTAAAGGCATGGAGACGTTCCTGGGCAAGTTTCGGGCAGCTGCTCGACCGTTGATTTTCTTTGTATCGTTGATCTAACGGCTCTCGTGGTTATTATGGGCTGACCGAAGCGATCTGGCATGGACGGTCAAGATTCTGGTTTTAGAATAAGCGGACAGATCTTGACCATTAGATTGGGAACTTGGTGGGCCTTCCGTTTTGGGTCGAAAATGGAAAAGAATAGGCCGCGTATTCGAAAATTTGAAATATTGAAAATTTCCAAAGACCATATTTAAGTTTTGGGTCATCGAAATGCCAAATGGAGTCCGACCCGACCCGAATAGTCCCTGCCCTCCCTTCAAATGAATACAGAACCTTCTCTGCAAAGCAATTTCATCTATAAAATATTTGTACTTTGATGTTTGACCAGAACAGTCAAGTCAAATGAGAGAAACTTCGATTACATTAAATAGAGTACGAAGTGATTATTTATTAAGAGCTCGAAAAATCGATCTGCATTGCAACAGACATTGGCATTACTGAGAGTAGTTGGCTAGAAAGAATACATGATTATGATTTCATCTACAAAAGCGAAAGCTCTCCAGCAGGAATTGTTCTCTTCACGAGTTTGGCCCACGACTCGTTGGTCTCCTTGATGACCTTGAGTGCGTAATCCTGTTTAACACATACACACAACAGGTCAATTCAGAATTCGTACAATTGAAAACGCAACAAGAGATATTCCAAGAAAGGATGGGAAACTCGAAACTACCTTGTTGGCAGCCTTGTTGCCTAGACCAAACTTGTTAGCGGGTTTTCCATCAGGGATCTTGTAATCTCTAAACCAGTCCCTAATTGCAGTGAGAGTGCCCTGTGTGGGTGTCACAAACATAGCTACATTAATCCTCATGTGACAAGATGTTTTGAACAACAAAATTTGTCATTTATGCGTTGACATCAACCCTATCAGCTTTCAAAACAAGTTATGCTCATTGCTCTATCGAGGGATATAAAACACTACCATTTATGCACCAGCCCTCTTACTAACAACAAACGATCTCATTTGACAAATGATTTAACATTTAACAAGCAATTTTCTTTTCACTATTCTCTAGGTCTTATGAGACTCGGTACCTGCAAATTTAAACCTCTATTTATCGTACTTTTGTAAAATCTTCCATATAAATCTAATATACACATCCTTTTTCCTCTAACAGTGGGTTCAACTGTTATTTGGTAACTAATTAAGATTATGCTTCTTGCATACAGATCCAAAGCTATTATTGTGTATTTATGCTGTAGCATACAGATAACATCATTATTATTTTTAACGCATTACCATACAGATTTGATGACATCATTATTATTTTTAATACATTACCATATGTTTGAACCTTTTCTCTTCTTTTCCAAAGTGAGGTAAGGGAAGCGTAAGCACTTAGAAAACTGACATACCGGGAAGTGCTTCTCAACATCATCAACATCATTCACAAGGGAAGCTTTGGGATCATCCAATGAAATTGCAACGATCTTCCAGTCAAGTTCCCCCTCATCTATCATAGCTAACACGCCCAAAGGCTTGACTCTGAGAATCTCGCCAATCTGTCCACGTCTCTCACCAATTTCAACAACATCGACTGTAAATCAAATGAAACATTCAGCGTATGAAATACTAATTATAGAAAAAACGAAACTTGAAGGTGCATTGAAGGAAAAGTAATAATATACCTGGATCGTTATCTCCAAATGCCCCATCAACTTCAGGGTTCGCAAAAGATGGGTCTTCCCATGTTTGTGGAAGCAATCCATAATTCCAGTTTATATTGTAGCTGAGGCACCAAAATTAAATGATTCACGATACAAAATGAAATGTATATACTAATGCCATGAAGACAGTACCAAGATAACAAGCATGGGAAATATGAAAGGTTCTAATGGAAGAGGATTATGTAAAAAGTGAGCATAGGTTACAGCTAAAATGAATGACACCACACATCTAGATGAAGGTAATCTGGGTCTATGAAAATTATCACTGCTAAGGCATAGTTGAATCAAGAGATTTTACAGTATGCATTTTTATCCTTCAGAATTTTGGAAAATACTAGAAGTGAAGTGAAATTTAGATTTGAGGTTCAAAAATTACTTATTTAGGCCAGAAAATCACGGAGATTGATTGAAATGGCATTTTGAAATAGAAATAGACACGTGGAGTTATAACTATTTTCTAATCATAGAAACATATCAACACAAAGATACCTATACATCTTTGATGACGTTTTCATATTTGGGGAAAGAAAATCTACGAAATCAAGAATAAACAACATGATCTATGAACAAAAAAGGAAGGGATGCAACAACAATGGCAACAACCAAGCCATTTTCCAAACAATATTGGGGTCAGCTACATGAGT
This sequence comes from Pelargonium nanum, assembly GCA_036897485.1. Lineage (NCBI taxonomy): Eukaryota > Viridiplantae > Streptophyta > Magnoliopsida > Geraniales > Geraniaceae > Pelargonium > Pelargonium nanum. Next base: position 32,951 of record JAYMTF010000339.1, read on the forward strand.
TCTTCAGAACTCTTTGGGATCTTCTGCTCATAATTCCTCTACCACTCTATCCTATCTAATGATATCTCCTTTGTAAAGTCAAATGATATCATATCTTTTCTCACTACTTTCACGCTAACTTAGACTTGTGTTTCCCCTACCCCTTTTAATTTCACCTAATTGAAGTCTCACATTTCCTCATAGGGACACTATGCTTCACATGTCTAAACTACCTGAGATGATTTCCCCGCATCTGCAGACAAGCTACCTAGAATGGTTACTTTGAGTAATTTCCTCATCTTCCAACATAAGTGAATTGTTACTCGCCCTCTTACTTATGCTAAAACTACATTTCATATCAATTTGGTTCTACTTATTGTGAACCTCTTTGATTCTACAGTCTCTCTCCATCTATTTAATTTGACATTAATCTGTATTCTACTTTCATCAACTAGGACAATATCATATGCAAACAAAGACCTCATCTTTAAGAGGTCTTGTGCTCATCAATGACCACGGCAAAAAGAGAAAGATTATAATGCATTAGTGGCCAGAAGGCCCAAAGAGACGATTTAGTGGGTAGGGAAAAAAAAGTCCTTTGCAATAAGTTAGTTTAATTTGAAGCTGAAGGTGATAAAATAATAAGCAAATCCCAGAGATTATGATCTTTTATTTGAATAAAAGAAAGGCCTCAGATGGAGCAACATAAGATAGCATAAGGATTTTCTTAATAAAACCAATTGTCAAAGCCTCCCTAAGTCGAGCAGCGGGCTAGAAGTCATTTTGTTTCAAATGAATGCAATCATGAGGTCAACATAATGCTGAAACTGCCATAGATTCTACCATGAGTCACATTAAGGATTGCAAAACTGATTATATCATGCTGCCCATCCAACCTATATATAAATAGAAACATTGATCATCTGGAAAGAAAAACATAATATGGATGCTAGAGGGAAAAAAGAAAAGAAAAGGAAACTAAGAATGTTATGCGCTGAATTCTGAAGCACTTTGGAGGTTAAGTGGCTTGTTGAAAACCAGGGGACAAAATAGACATATGTTTGAGCTAGTTAAGACTTAGGTGCCTCACGCTGTGTAGTTTAGAGGGTGAATTTTAAAACTGATAAGTTCTTTTTCTTATTAAGAAATTGTTTGCAATATGGTAAGAAATCTGCATCACGTGAAATGGCAGTTGACCATTCAAGTATTCAAAGCAATGTCAGAAACATATCCTTAGGAAAGTTGAATAGAGACAGAAACAAATAAGAATCCACATGGAAACAGTAAATCTTACGGATAGTATCGGAGTTTTCCCTTCTTTGTATCCTGCTTGATGGGAGTAAATGTTTCGTCAGTAGCAACTTCCATTTTTGCACTTGATTCTTTGGGTATTTCAACAATGAAGTTGAAAACTCCATCACCCAGTTGCAACGGAATATCATGCCAAGGAGAAACCTGAAATTTATTGGGAAGCTCAAATCATATTAGACACATTCACCGCCATGCCATGCCATGGCATCACAAAACAAAACATCGTCTTGAATAGCACCATTGTGTGAATAACAAACCAACTTCTTAACTTTACAAACATCAATTGTTTGAGCACATAGAAAACAAGTCACAAAGCTACGAGCTTGTTAAAGTTTCCATAACTCTATTCCATATAGTATTCCAGTTACCCAAACTTGATATGTTTGGAGTCTCACATTTTCTCATAATCCAAAGGGAATTAAAATATATTTACTCAAACATAAACTCCCAACCCTGTCCAATATTAGCACATACATTTAGCTTCCTTTTCAACAGCAGCCACAAATTAGCAAATTACCCAGAAACAGTCGAATGCTAAAATTATATTCAATCCGCATTTTCTAGGGAGCCAAACAGATTTAAAATGCTGAAAGATGAGAGAAAATCAGAAGAAAAACCTTTTTCCCGGAAGTGTCGACGAAGAAGACTCTGTAATCGAGGGTTTCAGGCTGGCCTTCCTCCTTGATTTTGAGGAGTTCCGGGTTTTGAATAGCTCTGCAAGTGAAAAACCTTTTGGAGGAGACGGAGAGTCTGTTGGTGGCGAAGGAGAGAGTGTTGGAAAGAGGCCTGTGCTTGAGAGAAAATGGGCGTCTGGAGAGCAAACAAGTGGTGGTTGCGGTGGTGGCAGAAGCTATGACTCTCGCGCTGGTCGCCATGGCAGCTACAGAGAAAGAAGAAGAAGAAGAAGAAGAAGAAGAAGAAGAAGAAAGAGAAGTGTTCGTGGGTTTGAAGAGCCACTCAAGATGGAAAGCAAAAGCCAAGTGTGGAGTCTTTATTGTGTGATAGTGAGCACACCATTATTGGAATGAAAATATTAAATATTTATTTATTATAAAAAACTACAAACTTTAATTGTTTGTCATTTATTGGAAGAAGTTTCAAAAGAAATGATGTATAATTAAATTGTTTGCCAAAAAAAGATATATTTACGAATTTACTAAACTTTTATTTGGTATATATATTAAATATAAAATATATTATTAAGTAATTTATATGTTATGCATTCAACAAGAAAAACGTATACGTTATAAGTAAGTTGACTTGTATTAAATTTGAATCAATTAACAATTGATCGACATAATATCTTAATAATCGAAATTTTTAGTGCAAATACATATTATGATTTTGTATAAATATGAGGTTGACTCGTATCAAATCTAATACGACCCATATTAAGTTCGTGTCTAACTTTTTTTTTTGTTATTTGATCATTAAAATAAATATTAATATTTGATAATAAAAAAAATATGAATATTAAGTGTGCTCAATTTTTTATTAATATTAAAAGTTGTCATAATTTATTTGCATTGATATCAATTAGGCTCCTTTTTTTTCTACCCTATTTATTGAAATGTCAATTGAATTTATATGTATTAATATGAATTAGGTCCGATTAATTAAGAACTTTTTAACTGAACTAGCAGATCAGCATAAATCTTGAGATTTGGAGATAATTTACTTCTGAAAGAGATTAATATAATTATTAGATGTTATCAATCTATCTTTATTAGTTCTTCTATGCATTCACTTTTTTCATTATAATAATTTTTTCTCACAACCTCAAGACCATTATACTATTTTGTATATAACCAAAATATAAATAAAATAAAGAATAAAAACTCATTACCTTGGTGCATCAAATATAAATTATGAATCATTTAAATTTGTTACCATAAATACACATGTAACATATAAGAAAGTGCAACTTCTTGATCAACAAAATTGAAAATTAATAGGCAAATTGAAATAACCTAAAATCAGGTTATAAAACTATAACAAAATTACCCATGGAATTGAACCACAACCACAGTGGCAGTGCTCTTCCAATTCCCAAAACAAAATACAACAATAGAAACTTCTGGAATACTTCAAGAATTTTCTGATGACAAATAGTTTTAGAGAAAACACAGCTTGTCTCCTTTGTCTTCTCAATGGCAGTAAAGTCTGATCACTGAATCGGCACCAGCAGTGAATAGCCACGGTTGTTTTGGATGAAACTTACAGTTCAAAACTCCTGAGATACAATCACCAGTACAAATCAAGCTGTGTTTTTAAACTTTATATTCTTTAAACCCGAAATAAAATTCAAGCTACTCACCTCTTCCATTTGAGCTCTTGTGTCCTCGAAGGATCTCCAGCGGAATAATAACAGGATTTGTGTTGAGATCTGCAAAAACCCTTCCGTGGAAGACATATGCAGTGCAATCATCGGAGCATGATGAAAACAGAGGGAATTTGGGATGGAAGGCCACATTAGTGATATCCTTGTCATGATTCCTGAGAATTTCCAAACCAATGTCAAAACACTACCACCTCCATAACTAGCCAGCCAGTCAATAAAGGCAAATCAAATATTCCCCGTCCCAAAATACGTGTCTTGTTTCCTTTTCAGGAAGTAGGTATCCCTTGAATTTGTTAGAACACTTGCCCATGGGGATAGATTAGTAAAAATATACAACACTAACTAACTTCTTAATTTTTCTCAAAATAGAAAGGAAAACACTTTTTTTTGGGACGGAGGGAGTATTAAAAATACATATACGTGGACAAACTATTATTGTTCTTCATATTATCAAATCAAGTAATGCACTAGTTGATGATTTATGTTCATTTCTTGATCATATTTCTCTGTTTTCCCTATTGAGGCAAATTATTATAAATGACTTACTTGAGAATTCGGTAAGGTTTAGCTGAAAGGTCCAGGTCAAACCAGCACACTTTCCCCTCTTTGCTGCCTACAATGACATTATCACCTGCAAAGGAAGTACACATAAGCATGTGAACAATTGAAACAGCAAAATAACAAATTCCTATCCACCAAATAAAGGATGTGAAAATCAGAAGGGAGTTGGAACATGCCTTCAGGATGAATCGCAATGGAGGATATTTCACGGAGTCCAGACTCCAGCTTTTTAATGGTCTTTCGCTTAACCAGATGATATAACCTAACAAACTTCTTTGTAGCGATAAAGATAATTGATTGTGTAGGATGGAAAACTGATACAACTGGAAGTCCGCGCAACTTGACTTGAAGTACTTGGCTAAACTTCTTTGAGAGCTGGTGAATTTGAATTGCTTTTGACTCACGTAATAACCAAGTTAAGAAAATCCACGGATATGCCCAATTCAATTATATATACACTTTACCACAAAAGTCATCACCCTATGAACAAAATATTATAACGAGGACAAAGCACATAATCTTTTGGTCAGGTATAAATATCATAAGAGTGATCATGTATAACAATATATGAGACATAATAAAAATAAAAAGGATATCTGCTGGGATTGTTGCTGAGAAGTAGTCTCCTTTGCGATGCCATTCTACTGAAGTGACGGTCTGTAAAAGCCCCATTAAAGTAATGAGATAATTTTCACAAGAAAGCATCCCTATAGTTTAAATAACAGCATAACAATACCAAAGAGCTACCTATAGGTGAATAAAAGAAGAAACTAACCTTAAAATGTTTTATCCTGATTGCACCACCAAGCTCATCTTCTTGAAGCCAGCTCACAATTGAGCCTATGCATGTGGAATGAATTATGAAAAAGTCAGAAAATAATCACTTGATGCAAATTTTAAATGAAACAGCTAATTAGACAGACCAGAGTCATCTGGGGCAGTGGCCTTTTCAATGTGCAGAAGTTCTTTAATATTTTTCTGCTGTTCTTCATTCCCTAATCCAGTGTTCAAAATAAGTACATCTTGCCCCCTGTAAAACAATAGTTAAAAGTCTCGAAAAAAGCATAGACCATATTCAAAAAATTGCAAGAAAAACACACTACAAGCAATGAAATTAGCCTTACACAGATACTGCCAAGATAGGAAGCTCGGACAGGGGATTCCACGACACGCACAGGACAGGTTCACCAATCTCAAAAACTTTAAGACACCTGGTAGTTTCCACCTCCCAGATACGCACCGTTCCATCAGTTGAACCTTTACAGACATGAGAAATGATTAGATCCACCTCCAAAAATATATTTGAATTTCTCACTGAATATTTTAATCAAGATCTAGGCAAAATATTCAAACCTGACGCAATCCATTGCCCGGAAACATCAGTGGAAATTGAAACAACTGAATCCTCATGACCTCTATATTCGAGATAACAAGCTACTGGGTATGGCTTAAGATCTTTTTTACTTGGTAGCTTGGGCAACAAATCTTCAAGCTCGACATGAATCTGGAACACAAAAATAAGCAATTTTAACGAGTTTGGTTCACCAGCAGAGTATAAGCACTACAGACAGCATCAATGATACAACAAGAAAAACTCTTAAAGAAGAAAAATAGATAAACCTCTAATTTATATGTTTATGAGCATAGGTCTCCTACTTACACGTTTTTTCCGAACTCTGGGACACAAATATAGATCCAAGCAGCGTTCAAAGGCCTCCTTCAAAGCATTGTCATAAGCCGGTATACTTCTCAGTGATTTATAACTGAGTGAATTGAAAAATATTAGATGTTACATATTCAACTATCAAGCAAGAGAAGCAAATTAGAATTTGAAGCATAACTTTAACCGCAGTGTTTTTACCATTTAGGAATGAATTTAGGGCGGTCTTCTTCAAACATTAGCTGATAAGAATTTATCTCTTCTTGTGTTGGCGCATATTCCATAGGAGGATTATATGATTCACCATGGTCTGCAAGCTCGAGTATAAAAGTTTTTAACTCAGGATGCATCATCCATTAAAAAGGAATTTAATAAAATAACCAGTAAATGAAAATCAGCACCTGGCAATTTTGCCTTTGGAGCAGGAATGAAAGATAGATGTGAAGCCCTGTCTGCTGCACTGTCATCCTCCCACAAGTGACCGAAACGTTGTTTT
>JAYMTF010000340.1:0-39290 GCA_036897485.1 Pelargonium nanum
ATTATATTATTATTTTTCTCATATTATCCTTATCACTTATGAACTGCACATGGGCAGATCTGAACTGCACATGGGGTGTAGGGTAAAATGAGGGTAATATTGGAAACACATTAAATTATTTGGTAACCCTTAAATTTTGCAAAAAATGAAAATATGACACTCATTTTGGAACGGAGGGAGTACAAGATACTAATTAAACCAAGTAGTCATTTTGCATGCTAACAAAATTTTAATTACTTTTTTATTTGGAACAAATGAAAGAAAAAAACAAGAACTAACACACTTGAGACCCTGGTTTTAAGGATCGGGATGAACCATTACGTGACAAATAGTATCAATAGTCAGAAAAATTCCAATATTGCACCATAAAATAATTAAATAAAAAAAAAGTATCGATGTCTTAAAAACATGTGTTTTATTTGTATTTGGCTCATTTGCAAATGTATAGTTAGCAGCACAATTATTGGGAGTTATAGACATATATGGGTAATTTAAAAAAGAATACAATAAGAAAAAAAAGGGAAGGTAAATTATGATGGACTCAAAAGGTTTATAGGTTCTTGTGGACATTTGTTGGTCGTGTGTTTTTCAAAGCCCATGCATTTCTCATCTTCGTTGAATGCATTGAACTTCATACATCCAAATTGGCAAATAAAATTTATGGATATCTTACTCGAAGTAGTAAGAAAATATGAATATATATGATACGTCAATTTTTATATTAATAAAAACGACAATAAACATTTACCAATTAAAATAATAGTACATTTTTAATTATAAATTTAAAAGTCGTTACAATCTCTTTCAAATGAGATATCAATCAATTGTCCTATCTATTCGTAGAACAAAAATGATCAAGAATTCACATGGATATGCAATGTGCACATCCACACAAAAATAATTAAGTTGTTCCATCAAAACCCTAGGAACTGCTGGTGGTGCAGTGTGTAGGTATGGGTGTGATATGAGCCTTTAATTACGGGTCATGTGGTGGTGGGTCAACCTGGTTTCTGTTTATTTATTTATTTATTTTAGCTTGCAATATTATATAAAGGCCAAGTTAGAGAATATATATAATACAGTATATAACAAGTGATCTATAAATCTTGTCTGTGTCTCACTCTAAAAACAATATATATTTATGGCAAAACTCAAAACGATCCGTGATATGTATGGCATTTTTGTAGGCCATGCAATATTTTCTTATTGGAGCTCTCACTAAGTAGACCACACCTCAATCCTATAGAGACAAGCTAAAGAGGACATGACAATACCACTTTCTTGTCTTTTGGAATATTTTCCAAAGTGAGCATTGCTGGCTCACTCCATATCTCATCACCTTTTCAATAAACTCATCTCCAAATTAAGACTCAAAACTATGTTACATAATCACATGCATGTTGTTTCTTATGAGTGTCAATTGGTTTGAGATCAATAATAAGATCATCTAATAAGTAATTAACTAAAATTCCATTCGATAAATTAGAGCAGGCCGCGATCGATATGGAATCAACAGCAAGACGGGACATTTAGTTAAGTACTTAACCTGAACTCTATTCGTCGATAGCAGATTTGCGATCAATATGAGATCACGGAGCATTTAAGTACTTAACTAAAACTCTATTTGTCATATGAGAACGGGTTCACAATCAGTACAAGATCAACATCAAGGCAGGAAGGACTACAAAAGCTCTTGCTATATATTAAGTTTTAACGCTATTGCATTCCTCAATATTTGAACTGGAAACTTCAAGTTAAACTGGAACTACTCATGTCAATTAGATGACATTATTAAGATATAATGAAAGATTAAATTGGACTATAATCATTTTATATATATTTGTGGTGTATATTCTTCCATAAGTCAGTTGATTTGAGATGTGAATTATAAATAAATTCAGTATTGTTTCCAAGATAAAAGGTAAATGTAGGCAAGATTTAATGCAGACAATATAGAATAGTTATGTGATATTACAATTAATGTTTAGTTGTTATGATCTTCATGATAAGGCAGTAAAGAAAAGAAAAGGTGAAAATTCACGTGCAGGTGCAGCACAACGCTTGATAGCCACATAAACATAAACGACAAGAAGATCCCAAAATTAAGATGATGAATTTAATGTTAGTGGATGCAAATCAAACTATTGTTTTTTATGGCTGAAAATTCTAGAATGATCCGTGATTGCTTTTGTTGTTTGCTTTGTGAAGTAGTTCTAGTACTTACGTAGTCGATAAAATAATAAATAGTAAAATCTAACAAATTAAAAGATTTAATTGGTTAATTGTTAGTACGTAGGTACAAGCTGCATGTACTCTATACATTCTAGAATATTTTCAGTGTGAGTGAAAACTTTTTGACATTCTAGATTGTAATTTCTATAGTAAAATGAGATCTCGAACACCACTAGTGCGTACTACGTAGAATAGTTTAGATGATTTGGTTTCACAATACTTTTTGAAATATAAAAGTCACTCAAGTTATTAAAGTTATACATGACCTATATGTACGAACGTTGTTACACAAGTCACTAGTGCACAAAGTAATGTGGCTTCATCCTGACCGCAACATGCGGGACAGGATAAATGAGATGAATTTGCATATTTAGGATGATCATACAATTGATGTTTGGTTGAGTAAAAAGAAGACATAAATACATCTCCTCCATACTTAGTTTTTATAAGAGGCCTCCAAGACTTCTAATTTTACCAGGTCAGCTCTAAGGTCATCGCCTCTTCGAGTCACTTTCAAGACTCTCTGCCTCACCAGGTGAGCTACAAGTCTCAACACCTCATTGGGTCGCCTTGAAGGTCTGCATCTCATCGGGTCACTTTCAGATAGAGCTGATAATTTGGGCTTGAACCCACGGGCACCTGACATCTGAACCAACCAACTTTCAAGTCGGTTTATCTTGTAAATTTTTGGATTAGTTTGGGCAAACCGGCACATTTGTGCAAAAGAATTGAAACTCAAACCCGACCTGAAACCCGATTTGTCAGTTCTACCTCCAACGTTCCTTGCCACAACTGATCACCACCAATCCTCCCACCTTACTAGTTAGGACACTATGCTACACAAAGCGGTGTGCGCTCCACTCCACCTTAAGATGCTTAAAGGCATGTGGAAGATCTCAGGCTCACTCAGAGCACAAAAATGGCATGTCTGTGAGGTTAGGACTCAAACATCCAAGTGAGCTCGAAGCGGATCCCACTTTTCCAACAACCATTCACACTTGTCAAGAATGGTTTGAAGTATGAATACTCATTCCTCGATAAGAAGATAAGGTATAATATTATGAGTTTCTATCTAAAGTCCACCTTAACGAGGTGTGATTCGAATCTCGCACTATAAATTCTTACTTTGAACACACATCTGGATCTTCCGCTAACGACACCCTTCTCTTGTAAATGCTTTAGGAATCCATGAGTGTGCCAAGGTGATAGTGAGGAGATGGCGGGACACAACTACACTTAGCACAATGTGGGAAATATATGTCATTGATAGATGGTTGGGCCATGAACTCTAAGTGTATATATTGCAAAAGAAAGAGAAACAAGATTGTAAGCAATGATAGAGTAGTAAATATTAATGATTAGTAGTATTTGTGAAATTGTGTGCGGATCATGGAATTGAGTTCACGAGTGGACGTAAAAGAAAAAGGTTCACGAGAGCACGTAATTGTATATTCACAAAACGACGGCTTTAGAAGCTTGTACTCTCCAACATATAGTCATCTGTTCCTCACAACCAAACAAACTCATCATCAATGCAAAAGCAAATTGGAAATTAATTATTCACTATTTTTTTATTTTTAAAAATTATATATTATAATATAAGCCAATAATAATAATAAAATAAATATAATTGTGTGTGGTTTCTATGAGTCCTCAGGTACTGGAGACATCGGGGATTTGCCTGTGTGGTGCTTGTATCACACACATGAGACAAACAAAACATATATATCTACATATATTTACTAAATTAAATGAACTCCTTTGATTGAGAAAAAAAAAAAGGATAAGTCGACATACATAAATATAGTTATTCTCAAACATTATAATGTACATGGAGTACATGTTAAGTATAAACTTATTTTGGGCTGATAAAAAGGGATCAATCACACAATTCATAACGGTCAACAATTTGATAATTATTTATCAAAATAAAATGGGTCATAATCATTAAGACCGATATCAGTTTTAGTTGAATAAACTCGTATCTCGAACTATATATATGAATATTTTTCGCTATAATACTCACGATCGCAATTGGAAATGAGTATGGTCTCTACATAGGAGATATATATGTTAGAATGTATAATCTCATTTCTTGAATTCAGATTGATAAAGAATTGGGTCATCACCAACACTACATCACATGGGTTAGAAAGATAAGTTTTGTTTGTTTGATGAGAAAATATGTGGGAGGAGAGGGACAAGCCATGAACACAGAAACTGAGGTCAAGAGCTCAAAAGATAAAAACCCATTACTTAAGAGGATGATGAAAATGAGGTGTGCATGTGGCTAATGGCTATGCATGAATTCATGAGTCATATACTACTACAGTGGCAGTCTCGTAAATATTTATAACAGGAAATGGACTCATACATATCCATATATAATTCATGAAAGCAACCTAACGGAATATAACAGACTCACCCTGATGTTTACTTCAACAATTCCAATTACTTTCTCCTCATTATCTATTCCTTTCTCATCATCACTTCATTATTTCATCATTTTTTTAACTTCAAAACTGTGAATTCAATTCGACTTAGATTCACTGTTTCACGTGAAGCTTGATTCTATCTCTTTTATCCAATCTGTATGTGAGGATATAAGTGTTAAGAAATCTCACATCGAAAGAATGTGACCAACGCTACTTGATATACTAGTTCTGCAATCCACCCATCAATTTAAATTTTTGTGTTGGAGTTTAGTGTTTGTTTGGAAACTTCAGTGTCCAATAATCGATAGAATAAAATGAAGTATTTAATATTGTAGATTGTTTGGTGAAATATGAGTAAAATGTATTTTAAAATTTAGTAATTACTAAAACTAACATGAGAATTAATATATATATATAGCTAAATAAGGTAAGTGACATATGTTGATCGACTTCCTTATTTGTTGGCTTGTTGGTCGACCTCTTTAATTGCTTGGTTTGTTTCACATTTTTCTGTTTTCTCTCTCACTGTTTTGCCAAGACGTAAAATATTTGCTCATTCATGAAATGAGCTGCAAAAGGAGGCAAGATGAGCTTTGAGCTAAAAGCCCCATTTTACTTGAAAATTTTGACAAACAATAGTTCACATTGAAGTTGTTTTTCTCACCCAACAACTATTTATTTGACATAATATCAAAACTAGTTTGATTTGTTTACAATGACTCGTCTGACTTACCTCCTCACCTTGGAAAAGTGTTAAAAGAAATGTTAAGTATAGATTAATCTTAAAATTATTAATGCACATTGTAATGAAAATTTTACCAACTTGTATCTTTTGTTTGTTGTTGCACAGGATAAAACATGTGACATGAAGTAAACCATTTTCCCCCTATATTTTAAAATAATTGGATGCTACGAATTTGGTGTTTATTGTTGGTTGGCCGATGGACAAATTTAGGTACACTTGCAGTTTTCAATTTTTCGTACGAAATAGAAACTTTCCATGTTTAAAAAATGCAAGCAAAAGTGCAAAACCATGGGCTTATGCTGTACAGAAATGGTAAGAGGTTTTCAATTTGGAACTATTATTAGTATCAAACAGTAAAAATAACTCCAAGAAAATAGTACTCTAATAAACAAACAGCTAGCTCAGAGACCATATGCTGTTGCTAGCTCAATCTTGGGTCAATGAGAAACTCGAGTTCAAACAATAATTTAATCAAAAAATAATAAACTAATCAAAATGGCAGTCACAATTAAATTTTGTAAAATGTAATTTGTAATCAAATTAAGCTGTGAGCATCCAAAATTCGACCTTTCTGAGTCTGACTCGGGTTGATAAACGTGTAATCTGATGACCCGCATTTTTTTTAGACGGGTTTGGATTGAGTTTTTTCCGAAACTCGAATAGTGAACTCTATCTAGAGTGAAGTTGGTGTTGCTATTGATGGATGTTCATGTTGATGTTGTGGTGGTGAAGATCAAGAAGACAAAGCAGAAGAAAAGAGAAGTAAGGCCCGTGAAGCTGCATGTGACCATAAAAGAGCTGTTGTAATCACTGCCTTACACTTATATACACCCATTCACGTGTGTCCTCTCCTCTCTTTATTGGCCCTTTTTTTTCTTTCAAATTCTTCATTTTTATTTTTTTTCACATCAATTTTTCAATTAAATTTCAGCAAATATACAGTGTAATATGAGTAGTTTTTAAAATCTAAATTCATTTTATTTAAATTATTATACAAAAAAAAGAAGATAGAATCTATCAATATGAGAATCACAAATAAATTCAAATTGGTGTTCTAGTTGATGTATGTAACATGGGGATTACCAAGAAAAAATAAAACTTTGAATTTGACATTTTTGATAAAAAAATTCTTCATTTTTAAAAAAAAATTCTTTGAATGTGTAGTGTACTATTAGTGATAAAATTGATGAACTATGTGGATGCAAAGAGATGCATTGGCCAACCACCAAGCAACCATGCATGGACATGTGGCAAAAGTGGGCCCTCTCTCATGTCAAGCTACACACAAAAATCCCAACCAAAGTTCACAAAAAGAGAATTGGATAATTAATTAAATGTAGAGAGAATAAAACATAAATGCCATATAGTATTGTATGATGATATAGTCCCTCACTCCTAATAGTAGAATGTGTCCTCTGCTCTTTCTATTTAAACCCAACCACCACTTGTTTTTAGCAATCCATTTACAATCATCACAAACACAACACAAGTACCATCTCCTCCTCCTCTTCTTCATCATCTTCTTCTCTCTCACACATTCACTAAAACACCATGAATAATGGGTTTAGCTTGAGAAGCTTCACATTTGTGTTGCTCATTGCATTGCTTGTTTGGTCTTCCAATTTTGAGTCTTGCAATGCAAGGAGAAGTGGGCATAGGCACAGAGGAAGTGCTTCTTCTACTTCTTCTTCTTTGATGAAGAAAAAAGGAAAGAGTCATGGAAGTGGTCACAACCAACATGGAGGAGGGAACAAATACAAATCCAAACCCAAACCAAAATCTCCAACTCCGGCGCCAGCGCCTTCTCACAAAGCTGCTCCATTGCCTCCTACAAACCCCATTGACGACGCCCCTACAACCTCACAGGCTACTATATTCAATGTCCTGAGTTTTGGCGCCAAGGGTGATGGACAGACCGATGACACAAAGGTAATAAACTTAACTCCCTGTTCTTGTTAGTTCCTGCTCGGTAAAGACAGAACATGGTTAGAAATGTGTTTATAGCTTCAAGTGTTAGTTTTAATGAACAATTTTTAAGGAAGTTTTAGGATAATGTAAATTTTGGTTGGTAGCCGAAACAATGAGTCCACCAACCATCTCTTTTGAGACAATCATGGGTTTTCAATTAGCATCTTAGGTCTCTATCGTCTCTAAAAAGTAATGGAATTGACAAATAATGCAAAGCGAAAGTAGTCCTATATATGTGGTGTTTCTTGCTCCCATAAAATTTAAATGTAACTTAAGAGGCTAAGTTGTTTCCGAGTGTGAAACAAGGCCATAGGGAAAGTATATTTGTTAAGTCGTGAGTAGTGTCTTCGTAGGAACAACTCAACGGTTCAAGCATCACACTTTTGTAGTAGAGGTTGTGAGTTCAAATCTTGTTGGGAAGAGGGAGAGCTACCCCTAACTTGTGACTCGGCCCATTAGGCAGCACAAAACAGAAACATACAATAAAATATATTACATAGAAAAATAAAAGGAACAACAGAAGGACTCACCAGGTGGGGACCACGCAAAATAATTGATTGATTCTCGTTGCGGCAGTTTGGTCACAGGCATCATATAATAATTGGAGTATTGTATGCAGTTATGTATGTATATCTGCACAAAACTAACAACAACCTTATACGGGTCATGAGTATATTTACTTACTTGAGATGCGTTGTAAAATACTAATAGTGATGTTATGGTGCATCGCAGGCATTCCAAGCTGCATGGGCATCAGCTTGCAAAGTGGAGGCATCAACCATCATGGTCCCAGAAGAATACCAGTTCCTCGTAGGACCCATTTCGTTCTCTGGTCCCTACTGCGCAGCAAACATAGTCTTTCAGGTAAAGAACTAAAATCAACTTCAAAACTGGTTTTGCAATGTCCTATTCCAGCAAATGGTAGTTTTCTAGCTATTATGGATAACAAAAACTTACAGAGATATATGAAAATTTTCAGCTGGATGGTACAATTATTGCTCCTACATACCCGAGCGCGTGGGGTAAAGGCTTGCTGCAATGGCTTGAATTCACAAAACTGAAAGGAATTACAGTTCAGGGGAAAGGAGTCATAGATGGAGGAGGCTCAGTGTGGTGGCAGCAAAATTCCAGATTTGACGATCCTTTTGACGCTGAACTAAAACATGAACAAAAACTCATTGTTCCATTAAACAGCACAGGAGGAAAGAACCCGCCAACACCGGTAATTATCTCAAATTACTCTGTAGCCTATAGGATTTTCCCCTGCATTTGGTTTCTTTATCACATGAAACTAATTGGTGCTTTCTCCTATTATGTGGCAGGTAAGAAACGAGCTCAGTGGGAAAATGCCAAGCATCAAACCAACTGTAAGGACCACTCAAAATAACAAAAATTCCAACTGAATTTCTTAACCATCCTTCGTGCAATAGATTAATTAACATAGATGTCAATTTTTTTGCTGTGCAGGCACTAAGGTTCTATGGGAGTTTTAATGTGACGGTCACTGGTATAACAATTCAAAACAGTCAACAGTGTCACCTCAAGTTTGACAACTGCATGGGAGTTGTGGTCCATGATTTAACCGTCTCATCTCCCGGTGACAGCCCCAACACGGATGGGATCCACTTACAGAACTCCAAGGATGTGCTAATCCATAGCACCAGTCTTGCTTGCGGTAAGTTTCATTGTTTTCATATTCCAGTCTTTCAGGAACTGGTATGGGCAGGTCAAGCTTTCACCTTGACAAACAGAAATAAGACCTGCAAGTCAAGATCAAATATTGACAAACAGAAATAAGACCTGCAGGTTTTAACCAAACTGCCATAACAACTCATGAACACGATGGCACCAACTAGTCATACACAAAAATATTTACATAATTGAGTTACCTGTGATAGATTATAATCATCAAAAACCATGGCTATCTTATCCTGCTGATAACCACACTTCCGCTTCATCATCCCAGTCCGACCACTCATAATTTGACACATGGCACAGGCCGCCCACCACAGTTTGAATATCATGGCTACCAAGTATCTGACATGTGTATACCCTATATCATCAGTAGCCCATCCAATATAGGATTAGGTTCCCTACCCTACAGGCAACAAGAGAGGTCTTTTGTTTTATCTCTATAATTGTTCTCTTGTCTTCATCAGCAACTACAGAATCTGCTTCTTTTCCTTTCTACACTTCTATACTTATGTTTAGATGGAGGTCTACCAAAAATAACAATATAAATGAAAATACAAAAATAAACAAATTACGCTGTAGAAACCAAATGCTTTTCATGACTGCTAACCAGAACAAAACTGTAATTTTTTTAATGTAATATAGACAAGGAATCAGCAATAAATTTGACGCTACCATGAAAGAGGAGTATGTGCTTTAGTATAGCCTAAAACAAGATCCTAAATTCTTATGATTTGTGCAGGAGATGATTGTATATCTATACAGACTGGATGCTCAAATGTATACGTACACAATGTGAACTGTGGTCCGGGGCATGGAATCAGCATTGGAAGTCTAGGAAGGTATAACACCAAAGCTTGTGTCTCAAATATCACCGTCCGAGACGTCATTATGCAGAACACGATGAATGGTGTCAGAATCAAGACGTGGCAGGTATGAGATAGCATAAATTCAATATACCGAGCTTTAGTATGTTTTCAGTAACCCAACTGATACTCTAAATGAGTTAATAGCATCAAAATTCTTCTATAGACACATTCATGATTTGACAAAACATTATATAAATATGAAGAATTGCTAACCCAAATTTTGAATTTTGAATACAATCTAAGTTCTTTGACACCTTTAACTACTGATGATTGCTAGACATAACTGGATCCAGTCTTATTTTCTTTGCGAACTAAACACCTCCAACTTGCTATCAATGCATGACTTGATCAATTTTCATTTCTTACATTTTCTATTGCTACACTTGCAGGGTGGATCGGGTTCTGTCCAGGGGGTAATGTTCTCAAACATTCAAGTTTCTGAAGTACAACTTCCAATTGTGATCGACCAATTCTATTGTGATAAAACCACATGCAAGAATCAAACATCAGCAGTGGCTCTATCAGGAATCACCTATGAAAAAATTAGAGGGACATACACAGTAAAACCCGTACACTTTGCCTGCAGTGACAACCTGCCTTGTGTTGATGTTACTCTAACCACCATTGAGCTGAAACCACTGCAAGAAAAATACCGCCTTTCTGATCCCTTTTGCTGGAAGACCTTTGGTGAGTTGAGCACTCCTACTGTTCCACCAATTGATTGTTTGCAAATTGGAAAGCCGACAAGCAACAGAGTTCAGTCCGATCATGATATCTGTTGAGATTGAGCTACATATAAATATAATTAATGGTGTATTTACTTGTGTGGTCGGCATGACCTTCTTGACCCCTTTCACACCATTATCTAGTTAGGTAAAGCATGTAAATTTTGGTTGTCCTAGTTTATAGGAATTCTTCTTTACTATATTGGTTCCTAGTGTGAGGGTATACGGTATGTGCTTTGAGTCAGAGTCCTATAGTAGATTATAAGGGATCCTTGTTGGTATGGCAGATTGTAAGATAGTATACAGGTGCTTGATTCTAGACGTTAAATAAAATTATCATCGTCAATAATTCAATACACATTTAAAATTCCAGATATCATGGTCATCAAAGAGAATACAATGAATATGAATGAAGCAGAACCAACTTATATGAATCACTTATCGTTTACAAAACCAAGCATAAGTACCTCTTCTTTTTTTACTCTCTTTCACCAACGAGGAAAGTAATTAATTAATTATCTATATAACAACAAGCACAAGAACTTTAACCAATCTATCTATTGTGAATCTAGGAACAACACTACCCCAGACCCATTTGAAACCAGGAATGCATGATATAGTTTTGAATAGCAAAACTTGCATAGTCCGGAATTTAGCCGCATACCCCTAATCCTTATTTGGGCATCGTAGTGTAAGAGCAATAATCAAATTACAGTAAATAACTAATTATGCCTTACATTACAGTTATTATCAAATCTTTTCCTCATCACAAGTATCAAATTAGGAACCCTAAGGGCTAAGATAGTGATGAAATAGAAAATGATCAAATTATCAACTTCAGTTTCACAATTCACCAATTACTCAGAATACCTAAAGACCCTTTACACCAAATGTGAGCAATTGCAGAGCCATTACCAAATTTCAAGCAGATACTGATAATTTCATAAATAAGTGCAGTAAATCATGTCAGATAAACAAAATTGAAGCACAATATTTACCAATTTGAGCCCACCAAAAGCCTAAACTTTGCATATGATCCATCAAACATAGCATTCTCAATACCAAGCTCATTGGATCGAAAAGAAGAAGAAGAGAAAGTTGAGTCCGAATTCAAGTTACTGCTCACAGAGACACACAAGTCTAAAAGGTAAAACGACATGTCGTTGCATTCAATGCTCATTATCCATACATTCAATTGTTGAAACGCATCGTTTCGATGACACTGGTTAAAACGCACCGTTTCCATCATCGTTTTCCAGTTTCCTTTCTCCGGTTGTGATCACCTTATCTTATCCAATGGCTCCAAGTGCGATTCAGACAAATTTGAGCCATCATCTTCTTCAACCTCTGGCTCTCTCTCTCAACTATAAAAGCCATAAACTAATGGCTTCCTATCCTTTTCACCATGTCTTCTTCGACTTCAATTTCTCTGTAAACCAGAGCAAAATTTCTTCAACCTCTGAAGAATTCGAGCTCCTTCAACGCCAACAATGGAGGAGAAGGGCCTCAGCACCGCGAGAAGAAGAATGGCCTCTGTCGCCAACCATCTTGTTCCTTCATTTCCCTCCTCTTCCAATTCTGCTTCCGTTGAGCTTCGCAGTGCTTCTTCCATGAACGACAGCTACCACCGCGTGCACGGGGAGGTTCCGAATCATCCAGTTGTTTGGAGAATCGCTTGTGATGAGTCTGGGATAGAGTTCACTGATATCATTTACGAGAAGGCTGTGGACGAGGGGATCGCGAAGGTGATTGTTATTGCTGCTTAGGTGTTCGATGAAAATACTAAGTGAATTTGAGTTTGGTTTGCTTGAATAGCAATTCTGGTTTTTACGTTTTTTCTCCAGATTACTATTAATAGGCCAGAGAGAAGAAATGCTTTCCGGCCACAGACAGTGAAGGAGCTCATTCGCGCATTCAATGATGCCAGGGATGATGGTTCTGTGGGGGTCATTGTTCTTACCGGAAAGGTAGCTCTGACAAATTTTTGTTGGTCGTCACTGTCATGCAAATCTATGTGTTTTTTGTATGATATTTACTGCCCTAAATTGCTATTGGTTGTATAGTTGGTGCCTTGGTGGGGGTTTGGTTTGTTGATGATGCTGACATAAAAAATGTTGATGCAGGGGACCAAGGCATTTTGTAGTGGTGGTGATCAGGCATTGAGAACAACAGATGGTTATGCTGATTATGAAAATTTTGGTCGTCTTAATGTTTTAGATTTGCAGGTATGTAGTTTAGCAGTATGATCTTTGAGGTATTTATTTGATCTGCATGTAGTTGCATACTATGTCTAGCTCATGTGTGGATATGGTCTTTGGTTGTCAAAACTTTTTATTGGGGAATTCTCTTCAAGTTTAAAATCTTAATGGTAGCATATTTTTTTTGTCAATTATTGTTTTATGTATCTTACTCATTTGTTCCCTTTTGTCATTATGCAGGTGCAAATTCGACGTCTTCCAAAACCAGTGATTGCAATGGTATGCTCTTGTTAATTCCACTACGGGTCTTTCTTTTATTGAAGTTCTCTATACTTACTCGGTGATAAGAAGCTGTGAAGGTTTGACTATTAAATTCTTGAAAAATATGTCATTGTCTAAACAACAATGGGTTCCATTACGTGGTATCTGTTTTGATTTGTAAATCTACTTGTGGGACTTGAGTACGAGATTAGATATGTTTTTCTTCACCTTTTGTGGTTTATAAATATCCTCGATTTCGAACCAGGTTGCTGGCTATGCTGTTGGGGGAGGACATGTGTTACACATGGTTTGTGATTTAACAATTGCAGCAGATAATGCTATTTTTGGACAAACTGGTCCTAAGGTGCTTATTTACTTTACCTTGTTTGTATTTTCTTTAGATTTTGTTTCACTAGCAAATGTTGTCTACGGTTAATCTAGCATGAAAGGTTCACATGATGTATACCATTGTCATTTCAACTAACTACATCTCTTACAATGCAACCACAAGTTCACCAATTAACCGATAAATTATTTTCCATGTCCTACCAAATTTTGAATCCTGTTTCACTATAGGCACTTTTGTTACTAATGATATTATTCATCTCAAATATGTTGTATATGGTAGGTTGGGAGCTTTGATGCTGGTTATGGAAGTTCCATCATGTCCCGTTTGGTAAGCATTACAAATGAATGTGATGTGCCCTTTTTCAGATATATGTTAAACATACTCTGTTTTGGTGGAATAGGTTGGCCCTAAGAAAGCACGTGAAATGTGGTTTCTGGCAAGGTTTTATTCAGCTACTGAGGCAGAGAAAATGGGACTTGTCAATGTGGTCGTTCCTGTGAGTTTATTTTAATTATGTCATCCACTTTCTGGCCTCTCGCCGTCCAGTTTTTCTGTGCTACATGCTTGCATATACTCCCTCTTGTCATAAAATGAGTGTCCACTTAACCATATTCTTTTTTGGTAAAATTAAGGATAAGTTATGAATGGAGTTTCTCTCTTTTACCCTAAGCACTCTTGTTGTAACAAACTCAAGGGATTCTAACCAACTTACCTTGAAAGATGTTGGTACATCATGCATAACTAACTGACCAAAAATTAAAAATGAACACTCAATTCGGGACAATTTTTCTTAGGGAAAGTGGACACTCATTTTGGGACAAAGAGAGGAACGTGTAATTGTTATGTGCGTGGATGTGTCATATACCTATGCTTACTCAGCTAACCCGTTGCTTGACAACCTTATGTGAAATATGTTTCTGCGTTTATCCAGCTCGAAAATTTAGAGCAAGAAACCGTCAAATGGTGTCGAGAGATCCTTAGAAACAGCCCCACTGCTATTCGAGTGCTTAAAGCATCTCTTAATGCTGTTGACGATGGTCATGCTGGACTCCAGGTATATATCTTCTTCTGTCTAGTTAGCATAAACCCATATATTGCCTGCAAGATTGCAATCATGTAGCTTTTGGCCATGCCATCGCCAAACTCAGGGTTGTCATCATCCACATTGCTCAAGTCCCGTATATTTTATGTCATACAGGAACTTGGTGGGAACGCAACGCTCATATTTTATGGCACGGAGGAAGGTAAGGAGGGGAAGGCGGCATATATGCAGCGAAGACCCCCAGACTTCTCGAAATTTCCTCGAAGACCTTGAAGTTAAAACTTCAGCTTATTACTTATTTCCCAAATTGTAATGTCGCTCTATATGTACTTCTCTTCTGCGTGCGTTGTAAGTTGCGCAGTTTGTTTTACGTGTGTTGTAAGTTGAGTCTCTGTCAATGGTTCGTAAAATTGTTTCCTGCGTAAAAATGTGGATTGATTGATACTCAATTTGTGAGATGAAAGTGTTGTCATACTGTCCTAAATTGTGAGACTTGTGTGAGTCAATTTTTGATGAATGACTCGTGTGTGCTATTATTTTTGGTTTTTTATATCCAAGATCAAATATGAACCACAAGTCGTCATGATATATATAATTTATTAACTTTCGAGCCTATCTTTCTCTTATAAACACGATGAAAAATTCTTTCTTGATAACTCATATCAATCTTTAAGATTCGTGACATATCTAACATCAGTCGTTGTAAGTAGTTTATTTATAAGCATCACTTGATTGTGTCAAAGTATATGAGGCTCGAACCATTACCAAAAGACCTCAAAAACTAATTATTATGAAAGTTTATAAATCGCTAAAAAAAATGCAAAGACTAATATATAAAGTGCAAAATAAATATTTTTATATTAACAAGATATATAATATTTTATACAATAGTGACCGTAATCTCAGTCATGATTTATTGGTTGAGTTTCTCAGTCAATACACAAACTAAATGGATTTGGGCGAGCACTCCGCGCTCACAAATTTATTTTTGCGAGTATAAGTGATAATTAATGACGTGACATAACCTTTCACTGGTATGAATTTATTACCAGGAATTCTTTATCTCTCTTTAAGAGCAATCTTTTTCTCTGTTTAAAGTGCCCTAAATCTTAGTCAAAACATATACTAAACAGATCCGTATAGACACTCCTTGCGCACATATTCATTGAGGCGGATATATTTGTTAATTAATAATGTGCTGTCACCTCTCATTGACATAAATTTATTGGTCGAAAATCTCAGTCAATAATTCAAGATTTTTTTTTCTCTCTATACAATTATCAAAATATATGATTTCCAGTGCATTGACTAACAAAACTTTTGTACAAAGTCCAGTAAAATTGAATTGCAGTTTGGGATGAAGTAGACAATTAAATCAAAACAAAACATAAATAACCTTGTGCTTGATGAATTGTCTTGATTTAACTGTACTTGTTATAGGAGTCCTAATTTCATAACAAAAAATCAAATTGATTTTCCATTTTGTGTCTCTTCTCTTACACGCAACTCGATTTTCGTTGCTCTCTTTCTCAGCTAAGAAACTGTCTTCAACTGTAGTTAAGCTTGTTTCTCCGAAACTCCAAGTCCAATCCATGCGAATCGGCAGGCTCTGAACCCTACGAACCAAAGCCATGAGTGGAAACGAGTTTCGGTTCTTCTTGTCCTGCGACATCAATCTCCCACTCACCTTTCGAGTCGAAAGATTGGAAGGAAATTTATCCTCCAACAAGTTCTCCGATTCAGGTACGTTTTTCTCCGATTTCCACATCATTTATTGTTGGATTATATTTCAAGGAAATTTTCCGGAATCTGTAGAAAGTTTCTCATTATACAATTCGAAGTGGAGAAATATGCATTACTCTTTCACTGTTTGGTTGAATTAGGTTTCTGGAAAAGAGTTTAAGATTAGGTTCTTTGTTTTGATTCATAGTTAGCAAGAAGTGAGGACCAATCTGTTTGTTTATTGATAAATTATTACTTATTAATTGTGTAAATTGTGAAGAAAACCATTTTCAGATGGGGATTTAGATACTTTTTAATTGACTGGCTAGGTTTCAATGGATTATTTTGCAGAAGATTTTTCCACCTTGGAGGAGATAAAACCAGAGCTATATGTGGAGTGTGCATTGTTCATCGATGGTGCTCCTTTTGGGCTTCCCATGAGAACAAGGTTTCATCACTTAACCTGAAAATTGTTTTATTTTCAGTCAACCATTATTATGCGGATATGGATAGCAAATGCTCCCACACATCATAGAGCACTGTGTTTCTTATTATTCCTTTATGTTTGTCATTATTAATTAATTTATTGTGTGGAAAACTAGAATAGGGATTGTGAGGTCATAGGTTGTTAATAAACTTGTGCTTGGATCTAGGTGTTCCTTTAATTTAATAGGTACTCTGAAGTTGAACAAGGAGTGTTGGATGGTTGTATATGATTTCAAATCTATGTCTTGAAAGGGTTTATTTGCTATTGTTTTTACGCTTGTTCTGTATTATATCGAATACATTTTTTTTTTCTGTTGACAGGTTGGAATCTACAGGACCATCATATTGTTGGAACGAACTGATAACACAGAGCGCTAAATATCGAGACTTAACTGCACACTCGCAACTTGCTTTGACTGTGAGTGAGCAGTTTCTCTTCTTGCAATTTTTTCATGTGTACCTTCACGTAACTGTTGATACACACTACAAAAACACACATACATAGGCATATTAGAAACAATCATATCTTAAGACTTGATCTTATGAAGCTGTGGAATTGTGCATTATGATTTTTCTTTTTCTTTTTGGCTGTATAGAGATGTCCCATCTATGATATTTTATTTGTTCAGATTAGGATGTGACCTAATATTTTTTGTGCCAATTCCTATGAGCTCAGTATATTATACACTTGTTGGAAATTCAGGTTTGGGATGTTTCATGCGGGAAGGATGAAGGATTGATCGGTGGGGCCACAATTCTTCTCTTTAACAACAAAATGGAACTCAAAACAGGGAAGCAAAAGCTCAGGCTATGGCGAGGCAAAGAAGCAGATGGATCATTTCCTTCAGCTACACCTGGAAAGGTTACTCATTAACCCTTTGTTAGTGATATCCGACTGATGTTTTGAAGTTTATGCCCTCCCTGGTTTCATTGTCAATTGCTTAGATTTTTCTTTATAACCTGGTTCTTTTCTCATAGGTTCCTAGGCATGAGCGTGGAGAGTTGGAGCGTTTGGAAAAGCTTGTGAATAAGTATGAAAGGGGTCAGATTCAACGTATTGATTGGCTGGACCGCCTTGCCTTTAAAGCAATGGATAAAATCAAGGAACGTGAAAGCTTTAAAAATGGAAGTTCTCATATATACCTTGTTGTTGATTTCTGTAGTTTTGACCATCGAGTTGTATTTCAGGTAATGCTCGTCTGAGTCCTCAAATTCATGTATCCATTGACTTTTGTTGAAAGTGTACATATGCCTTGTAAACTTTGTAATGAGAGCATTGTGAGCACTACGTATTGCTGTCATTTAAGTTATGTTATTGCAACTTATTTACTTTTCCGATTATGTTTACACTGGCATAAGTTTTGTTTAACTGACATGTAGGAGTCTGGAGCAAATTTCTTGTTACCACCTAATATGGCTTCAACAAATGAACTTGTTACTGTGTGGGACCCAGAAGAGGGTAGGCCTAACCTATCCGAGCTCAAGCAACTAAAGCTGGCCAGAAGTCTAACCCGTGGCATCATTGATAGAGATCTTAAACCAAGTTCTAATGAGAGGAAGTATGCAAGTCTTTAACCTTGGTTTCCAATATATTTATATGTATATTTTATTTAAGTCTGCAGTTTATGGTTCCTTTTCCCATTATATTTCTCCGCATATTTTCTTTTGCCATGGATCCTGAGTGCACTAACATATGATGAAAGAGTACGGGTACCATGAATAGTTGCGTTCTCTTTGCTTAAGTTTTGGGGCTTCAATTGTGAATGGTGATTCATTACATCTCACAGTTTTGGCTAATGCTTCTGTGGCTCTAAATTAGGGCAAAATAGAGCTTGTCCATACTGCTATAGAATTAATATCTATATATATTGCTGAAAAATAAAATTTCCCAATTATTGTAGAGTATGTGAAACAACTAGTCTGTTGATCTGTTTTCTCTTAGTTAGGTTGATTGACAAATTCAGGTAAATGGGTCCTTTACTTTGGTTGATCATGTTTAACTGCCATTTTCAGTTGTGTTACTCTGACATAAATTTAATCAGGCTTTTGAATTCAATCAGTTTTACCTTTTCTGGTGAAATCAAGTGCCCTGTTAAAGATAAGTTATCAGTTTGCATGTATCTAGGTACTCTTTTAAAACATTACTAATAATAAAAACATTCTCCTGTCTGCTCTCCTAGTATTCAATTGAGGTCATGTTAGATAATTTAGTATAAATTTCACAATTGACCTTCAGAAACAAGTTCCACCAGCATAATCCCATTTGAACTCCCATTGTCTGCCCTAGACCTCAATTTAATTAACCTTTGAAACTTGTGTATCCTAAAAATATTTAAAGGGAATACTGTAAAATATTTAAAACATGGGATTTGGCTTTTAGGATCGGATATTTTAGTGTTCAGAAACATTCTTCTTGGTAAATCCCTAGACGTGTGCAGGCCTGCGGCCTGCCGCCCGTGCATACGCACACAAACTCATCTTAGGATCCCATTCTAATAATTAAATGGAATATTTGTTAAATATGTAAAACATGGGATTCGGCCATCATATCCTTTAGGAATGGATATTTTAGTGTTTAGAATTAATCTTCTAGGTAAATCCCTAGGTGCTCGTACACATACACACTCATGCTAGGAGTATTAGCAGTTAGAACACGAGAAGGAAATAGAGGGATGAACCTGCTGCTTGATACACATTTACTCGATAACCCCAGGAATGGATTCTGTTCTATAGAATATTTTGGACCATGAATGTCATTTGCATATTGAATATCTGATATTGAGCTTTGTCACATATAATGGTTGGTTTTCTTATTGTTTAGTGATATCGTAGTTTATAAGATCATCATTATATTCTACTTTCTTTTGTTTCCTTTTTAAAGGACTGAGTTTGTTACTTGTATTATTTATTTTTTATTTTATTTTTATTTTTATTTTTAAGGTTAATACAAAGAATACTTAAATTTCCACCGACAAGGACTTTGAGTGGAGACGAAAGACAACTCCTATGGAAATTTCGCTTCTCTTTGTTGTCAGAGAAGAGGGCTCTCACAAAGTTTCTCCGGTGTGTTGAATGGAGTGACCTTCAGGTAATAATTTGTTCCCCTCTTCTTCCTTGTAAACATGAACTTGTGGATCAAATGATTGAAGCATCACTTCTCTCTTTCTTTCCCCTTCATCTTATATAATTATTGGACTTCTACTTTTGTAAATCTCAGTGCCTTCTGCAATTTGATATGTTACATCTTTGTGTTAAGTTGGTCACTCTCTCTAATTACTGTTACATATTATCATTTGTTGGTTCTTGCTTTCCTTTTTCCACCAAAAAAAATAATAATAATACAATGGTCACTGATGAAAACTTTCGTACTTGTGTATATGCAGGAAGCAAGGCAAGCAATAGAGTTGATGGGCAGGTGGGAAATGATTGATGTCAGTGATGCACTGGAGCTTCTATCTCCTTTATTTGAAAGTGAAGAGGCAGGTTATTTTTTGATATGGCTGTTGCTTTATAGTGTGTTTGTAGCTACAGTGATAACCTAATTTTCTCATATTCTTGAATGTGTTTGTTTATATAGCTAATAACAGTACCCTTCTCATAATATTCAAAATCTGTAGTTCAAGAAACATAGTGCAGAGTCAAAAGGGCTATACTGACATAACATTCGTAACTGATCTCTTGAAATTTTGAGTCATCTCTTTAAGATTCAGTAAAGAAATCGAAGGATGTTATTGAACCCATTTATCAATCTAAAAGCTTAAATTATTAAGTGGAGCCTCTACTAAATAACTGAAGCTTTTAGGTTGACGTAAAGTTTGACATGGTATCAGAGGTGGTTTGGTTTTGGGCTTTGCCTCATCGTGTAATTCTGAATCCATGTGCAGAGCGGACATTCACATGATGGGGAGTTTTAAGCATCCCTCATTGGAAGTGTAGAGTTTGAGACTTCTTGATTTACTAGCTGGGCTTTCCACTTAACAATTTAAGCTTTTTCGTGAGGTGGTCATGTGTCTTGTAATTTATATTTTTTTTAAAAAAAAAAATTGTTCATATGTCTTTATAAGGACATCACGTGTACATTTCCAAAAGAAAACTACCATTTTGTTAAGAGGAGGACCCAACTAGTTTATCAAGTTGTTTCAAACCCCATACTTTCAATTGGAGATACTCCATCACTCATCCTCATGCGTTGGCATGCTCTGCATGTGGAACAACGATCACACAGGGAGACAACATTTATTTTCCACTCAAGCCCCAAGACTGAACCAACTCTGGTACCATATTAGAGGCCCACTCACCTAAAAACTTGAGTTATTAAGTGGAGGACCTAACTAGTATATCAAGTATTCTCAAACTCCTCACACTTGCTATTGTGGGATACTTCAACATTATGAGCTCTTTTGATAGAAGTAATATTTATGTCAAATTATTAATATTTGTTAATTAGCTGGTATCTTAATTTTCGATCATCCTTTTCATCACAAACTTGTTTTCACTATTTACCTCATTAGTCTTTTTGGGATAAGCAAAATAAATGCCTAATGTGCATCGGTTTGGCATACACATTTCCTAGCAGATATGTGCAAATTAACACTTTTGGATCATGGTGCATGAACTTACTATATCTCCTTATTTCTCAATTTTAAGAGAAATAAACAAACAATTTGAAGACATTCTTGGGGAAAGATGCAGATTATCTTGACATCCACTTTCTGAATGATGAATATGATATCACAGAAAAAATTACTGTCATATAACATTAGAAGAAAAATTGTGAAAGCCATTGATCTTCTTGGGTGTTAGGGCCTCTTTTGAATATACTAGTGTGATTTATTTATTGATGTAGATTAGTGCACTTTTTCTTCTTGACTTGTAACACGTAACACTTTGTAGCCCCTTTGTACAGGTTCGTGCATATGCTGTCAGTGTTCTTGAAAGAGCTGATGATGAAGAACTGCAGTGTTACTTGCTTCAACTGGTTCAGGCCCTTAGGTTTGAGCGTTCTGACAAATCTCGTCTTTCTCAGTTCCTTGTGCAGCGTGGTAGGCATTACATCAAACATCCATATAATTGAATGCACAAAAACTTCATTCAAGTGTTACAATTTTTAATGGAACTTAGTAGTTAACTTATTGGTGGCATCTAAGAGTACACTTGGAATTTTTTACAGCTTTGCGCAATGTTGAGTTTGCTAGCTTTCTTCGCTGGTATGTTGCTGTGGAACTTTATGATCCTGCATATGCCAAACGTTTTTATTCAACCTATGAGCTCCTGGAAGAGAAAATGATGAAGGTGTGAGTTTTCAGATTTTCATACTTAATTGGATGTAGAGGAGATGCCACATATGCTTTATATGCTTACATGGAATATTTTTTTATTTTGATGATGTGCATGAAATGTCATGCTCCAAAAGTGAAGCACATTGAGCTGTAGAACCTTAACATTTGTTCGCTAGAAAGGAGAAAAAAATGGTAGAAAATTACTTGTGCATCATAGTTCCACTATATCTAGCATGGAAGTTGTAAGCTAACAGATTCATGTGGTGAAAATGTTGATTAATAGCATTCATTTACCTTGTAGAAGAAAACAAATATATTAACTTCTGTTTCATCCACTTTATGGTAGTTGACTGATTCTGTTAATGGAGATGAAGATGGTTTTAAATTGTGGCAAAGTTTGGTGCGCCAGACAGAATTGACTGCTCAATTGTGTTCTATAACAAGAGATGTTAGAAATGTGCGGGGCAATACGCAGAAAAAGATTGAAAAGCTTAGACAGCTTCTCTCTGGTCTTCTCAGTGAACTTACCTACTTTGAAGAGGTACATCTTTGATATTGAGTTCCTTGTCCATTGATCCTTTTATCTGTATTATATACTCCGATGGGCATGCTTTTGCTTTCTTCTGTAAATCTAGACAGCTGGTTAACTTTTTTCTTCATATTTTCCAGCCAATACGTTCACCACTAGCTCCAGGACTTCTTATCACAGGGATTATTCCATCAGAGTCATCAATATTCAAAAGTGCACTGCATCCTTTGCGCCTGACATTCCGAACAGCCAATGGTGGAAGTTGCAAGATCATATTTAAGAAGGGAGATGATCTTCGACAAGATCAATTGGTAAGGTTGAAAGTTTGCTCTTTGGTGCTGCATCAACAAATTATAAATTTTGCTTGAAACTAGCATTCTCTCTCTCTCCCTCCCTCTCTCTCTCTCTCTCTCTCTCTCTCATGTTGCTTTTGCACACATTGACAGTGACGAGGTACTACTGGAATGCATGCACATGTGCTTGATACATCCATAAATTCTAATGCGATGCCATGTGGTTCCTGTAGGTTGTTCAAATGGTATCACTTATGGACCGGTTGCTTAAATTGGAAAATCTTGATCTGCATTTAACTCCATATAAAGTGTTAGCAACTGGACAAGATGAAGGAATGCTAGAATTCATACCATCCCGTTCTCTGGCACAGGTACATCTTTATAAGACACATTTCTCATAGGCAAGGATGTTTTCTGTTCTCTGTATTCACATTGCTCAGTAAACACAGTTGCTATGTATTTAATCTTTTCTTTAAAATTTTATTGCTCTCTTTGATCATAAAAATATTAAAGTTAGGAGGATAGAACTTATCGAGCATAATCAATGGTTACCTATTATTTTTTTGAGTTTTAGCCCATTAATCTTGCAGTATTTTATTTGGAATATGACTATTGCTATCTTTAAGTGAGGATTGGGTTCATGTTATCTCCAGATTCTCTCCGAGCATCGCAGCATTATTAGTTATTTGCAGAAGTTTCATGCTGATGAGCAGGGACCATTCGGGATAACTGCTAGTTGCCTTGAGACATTTATAAAAAGCTGTGCTGGCTACTCGGTTATCACATATATATTGGGCATTGGAGACAGGTTATTATTACATTTAGTTGTATAGATTGAGAGTATCAGGTTTTCAGCTCACTGCTTACCTTTTGTGTGTCAAATGAATATCATTTCAGAGTAAATCTTTTTGTCTGCAGACACCTAGACAACCTTCTACTTAGGGATGATGGAGCTCTTTTCCACGTCGATTTTGGATTTATTCTTGGTCGAGATCCTAAGCCATTTCCACCACCAATGAAGCTTTGCAAAGAAATGGTTGAGGCTATGGGTGGAGCCGAAAGGTAATTTTTAATTCTTCTTTGCCGTTTTATGTTTTGTTTGGTGGATAAAATCATTAATTTAGCTCGTGACTTGGAATCCTTATGGCGGGACAATAATAACTACGAGAAAGCAAATGGTAGTTTACTTCCATTTTATTCTTGTGCAGCCCATATTATACAAGATTCAAATCTTATTGTTGTGAAGCATACAACATTCTCCGGAAGTCTAGCAACCTGATATTAAACCTGTTCCATCTAATGGCGGGCTCCAACATTCCCGACATAGCTGCTGATCCTGAAAAAGGAATTCTTAAGGTAACTTCATATCTGTTTCACTCTTCTTCTGGGAACTTGTTTCTCTGTCTTGTGAATGGAGATAATACTCTGTTTATTGCTGCTACAGCTTCAAGAGAAGTTCCGGCTCGATCTTGGCGATGAAGCCTGCATTCATTTTTTCCAGGATTTGATCAATGAGAGTGTTAGTGCATTGTTTCCTCAAATGGTTGAGACTATTCATCGGTGGGCTCAGTACTGGCGTTGAAACTGAAATTAGACTAGATCAAAATTTAGACACCCATTGTAAATATCCAGGTAACAGTTTAGAATTTGCATGTTCTGGAAAACACATCATTAGCATTCCAAGTATGAAATCTGATTTCTGGGTAGGTTTTTAAACTTCTTTTTTTTTTTATCAGCAAAAGTACTTTATAGAATGTCTCCTAAGATAGGAGACAAAGTACATACACCAAAGTAAAGCAAAAAAAACGAAAACGAGACATGAGATGACAAGTAAAATTTGCACATACAGAAAAGTAAGGTGGACAGCTTTATAATAGATTCGGTCTAGGCTCAATAGCAAAAAGATCATTAGAGATAGATGCAACTAAATTCCCTGTGAAATAAAATAATAATGCAAGGTGCTCTTAGAATCTGTGGTTGCTATGTTTCTTGATTCAGACATAAATAGCTAGTTTCAGTATAATAAAGGGGAAGAAATAATATCTGGGAATTTGTGCATAGATTGGGTTACAGTTCTTTTCCAGATATAAGACGTATAGTGTTGAAATATGAGGAGCAAGTAATACATTATGAATTTGAATGCTATACATCAACATATATATATATATATATAGCAAAAGCAACAAGGTCTCTAGGAATTTTGTCAAGTGTATCAATCTTACCACAATTTCATTTGATCATCATAGGTTAAAATAGATGTAAAGAACAAAATGAGTATAGAAAATTCAAACAGTAAAGGCCAAGTTGGCTCAAAAAAGTATACATCCACCATATCCATTACAATTTAAAGTCCTAAATGAATAAAAACAAAGATGATCTCCAGTAAAGTAGACAGAATCACAATCCAGTAGTCCCAAGAGAAATGTATGGGGGTTAAAAAAAAAGAGAGAAGAAACTAGATAACATCCACCCTGCATCCAGAATAGCCAGTCCACAAAACGACTACTCAGTGGCCTCCTCATCATGCCTGTAAGAGAGATTGAGAAAATCAGACGACAAAAGTAAGAGAATTCATAAAAAGCACTCAACATTAACGAGTGTTAGTGCACAACTTATTTATTGTGGGAGGAAGTTGTTCTACTTGCCTTGTTAGCAATGTTGTTGGAAAGCCAATCCAAACCTTCATAAAGACCCTCTCCGGAGGTAGCACAGGTGCTCTGGATATACCTGGGAAGACCCAAGAAGCATGTCAATGACACCATTTGACGTAAACTGGAAATGTGCATCAAAATAGAAGCTTACCAGTGGCGCTGTCTGAGAGAGTGGAGGCCAAGCTTATCAGTGATCTCGGCAGCATTCATTGCATTAGGAAGATCTTGCTTGTTAGCAAATACAAGCAACACTGCATCTCGGAGCTCATCCTGGAAGAAAAAAAAACGTCCAGCAATAAATTTCAGTTTTTGACTTTTTGTTCACTTATGACACATTTCAAACAAACCACATAATCAAAAGGATCATAAGCATAAACAGGTTGGGCGCTAAAGCTGAATGGTTATCAACAAACCTCATTTAGCATCCGGTGCAATTCATCTCTTGCCTCAACAACTCGGTCCCTGTCATTGCTGTCCACCACAAAAATGAGACCCTGGGTGTTCTGGAAGTAGTGCCTCCACAAGGGACGGATCTGTATAAAACGTGAACTTATTGATTAACTATCACATTCAAGGAGGGGTTGAAGTTGAACTTTTTTTATAACCTCTTCATAAGTTTTGACCAAAAGCAGAAATGCTAAAATCCCAGACGAATTAAATAAGAGAAATTGTGGTTCCCAAAAGCAAATAAAAATGAAAATAGAAACTGAATATAGTTCACACCTTATCCTGACCCCCGACATCCCAAACTGTGAAGCTGATGTTTTTGTATTCCACGGTCTCCACATTGAACCCTGTCAATAAAGAATATAGGCTAAGGTACAATCATCCACAATATAGACAAATCTTTGCATTAATTTGAGTATTAGTTCCACAGAGCATGGAAAATGATAAGACAATACATTAAGGTCGTAATGTAAGTTTGCAAGAAGAAATAATCATATAGGCTTATATTTTCATCCAAACTATAGTGCAAGATATTCATTTATCAATACTAAACCTCCAAAGATCTTTAAAAATGATAGTTTACGCATTATTAATAGAAACACCTTGTAAACCAAGTATGCCAGCTCTACCAAATCTCGTAAAAACAGCAAAAGTTACAAAAATGTTTCATAGAATGAGGGTCTGGGTAATACTGGGAAACCAAACAAAGGTGAAGGAGCTCTTCATCCATTAAAAAAAATATATATTCTTCTCTTAGTTAGTGTGGCAGAACATAATTGATATAAAAAGATGCATGACATAACATTTCGTTAACTCAATAACAGCACAGGAATTGTGAGTAGCAATGACACAATTATCACAACTCATTAACTCAATTCGAGCCAGAATTACTTACCAATAGTAGGAATTGTAGTGACTATCTCTCCAAGCTTAAGCTTATACAAGATGGTTGTCTTACCAGCGGCATCAAGACCAACCATCAGAATCCTCATCTCTTTCTTGGCAAAGAGCCGACTGAACAACTTTGTAAATGTCAGCCCCATTTTTCTTTGTGGCTGTGGATCCCTACACATACAAACACCAATTCACACACAAGAAATTAACACAATTGAATTATATGAATACAAGGACAGGACAAACACCTGCATAAAAATATTAACACAATCAAGCATCATTACAAACAAGCTATACTCAAAATGAAAATAGGTCCACCAATGTCTCCAAGATCAAACAGATCTGAGATTTAGGCTTACATGAAAACCTAACAGATCATTTTAAAAGCATTTAGAAGCATGTCATCAAGCTCAATTAGGATCTAACTAGAATTGCACGCATGATCCAACATTTGAAACGGATCCAAACAAGTTCACCAATCGAACCTAAGATCAGAACAGAAACAACACCGAACCTACGCATCTAAACCATACCACACAAACGAATCAACAAAACCCTAAATCAAAGCAGAAATGACAGTAAAACAGCGAATTCCACACAAAATTCAAGCAGTTTCACGAATTGCGTCCGATCAGAGGATCGCACGAACACTAAGTTAACACAGAACCTCAAATCGACCAAAAATCATAGCAGCAGAACGAGATTTTTACAAAGAAAGCAAAAAACAGCAAGAGAAAAGCAATGTAGATGCGCGAATCGAGCAACTACTACGGAGATCGATTAGAGATCTATAACTTTGAGATCTACCTGAGTTGGAGAGCGTCGCGAGGGAGGGATCGCGAGAGAGAGAGCGCTTCAGAGCAACGCGTGATATTATGGAGCGTGAAATGGCAACGAGGAGAGAATTTTATTAAAAGGAGACACTCCAGAATATGTAAATGACACCAGAGTTCATTTAAATAACGATTGTGCCCCTGTACGGTGAGGAGTAATTTTGATATTTGTTTGGTCGGGTGCTCTGATTAGAGCCTGAGATTTGAATCCGAAGCTGGGAGTGTCTAAACGATTTCTATCCGATCCGGTTCATTACGAAGAAACTAATTCGACTTGAACCTCTTACTATTATTCTTTATCAATTCAAATCTGATCTAAATCTTGAATTTAACTCTAATGAAGTATTATCACGTAGAGCGGACAACTCGGATTTTGAGTTAGTCTTTTTCGGGTTTGGATTGGAAAGTCTCGTCCTGAATTTCGTAGCAACGGGTTATTTGGGTTGCTGGTTTGGAACTATGGCTGGGTTGTGTGACCCAAAAGAAAATTAATAAATTGAATCGGTCAAATTTTAATTGTTTATGAGTTTGAGTTCAAATTGTCAACTACGTTGTTAGGTCGGAATTTAGATTGAAAGACCTGCCACGAACAAATTTTTGTGCTTGGTAGTCTGGTCTGGAAGGACGAAAATGCCTGGCTCTGACTAGTTGGATCTCAAATTATAATATTTGAAAGGCTTTATTTGGTTCTTAACTGGAAGTAGTTAAAATGAACTAAAAGTAATTTGTGACTCAAAGTAGTGTGTTGGGTGTATTATTTGGTTAGTATTGTTACATGTGCGACTTGAAGTACTGAAATTGTTTGAGAGGTTGTTGGTGGCATAGTTAGGTAACAAGGAAAGTTTTGCTGAGCTCTTGGGTGTTTTGATTTGAGCTCAACATCATCTTTAAAAGAGGCAGCATAGGAAAAAGACAAAGTACCCAATAATTTATATTTCAATGCAAATACTCATTTTGTCTTAAACTGAGAGTGATATTTCTATTTTGAGAAATTTTTAAGAGGAAATTGGTTAGTGCGTGCCTATCAAAACAATTTGGTTGGTGTGATATATAGATTCTCGCGTCTTTATAATCATGTGTTATAACAAATTTAGATGATATTAACTTAACTTATTATAAAAGTATTATTACAATTCATGCATAACTAACTTTTTTGAAATGAAATAGAACTCTTTTTAAGACAAAAAATTCAAGAAAAGCATAAAAATCATTTTGAGACTGAAAGGTATCAATTTAGCACATGATACTAGGGCTAGAAATGTAGATTCTTGTCAATATGCAAATTTCCAGGTTATTGGCTTGGAATGGCGGAGCCACGGCACGGCTAGTGTGAAAACTGACTCATGTTGGCATCCTGACACTACATTATATAGTAATGAAATTCAATAATAACATAAATATATCGGTCTAGTAGAAGTGATGACATCCTTTAACGTAGAAAGATTTCGAATTTTATTATATTTTATGTTTTTTTTTCAACTAAAGCATTTTGTGCTTTCTGCTTAACACAACCATACCTCCAAAACCGACGGTAGATGAGCCACAACATTAAAAAGTCACAAGAATAACTAATAAAGAAGAAAAAAAAAACTTCCTTCTCACGAATTTTCAATCATCATACACGCAATTTAAACGCTCTTTAAACATACATTCATCTTATTTCATCTCCAGCAATTTGCTTGAGTGGAGACTTCCTAGGAGATTTAAATTAACTATTGCAGTAAACCCTCTCAAATGACATGGATCCTTGTATACTTAAGAATTACTTTGCCATAAAATGGCAATAAGAGCTATTGGAGTATGATTTTTATTTATCAACTCATTTTCATGTACATTTTCTTGAAAAATACTTTAAAATAAAAACACATGAATTCTCATGTAAATACTTGAAATTTTTTTTATATCAAAAAACTATTAATTTATAAATTCAGATCGATTACACAAAAACATAAAACTGGGAGTTTGAACATCAATCCAGTCAGACAAGCATGACAAAAAAGCTAATGATCTAACTAACTCGTGGGGCACTCACTCGGTTTGCAGACTAAACAACAAACAAAAACTCAACACTACAAAATTGAGCAACAATGGCTAAAATATCCAAAAAATCAAATCAAGGACACCCTCCACCTCCACCGGAAGAGCGCGAACAATTGAACATGAAGACTATCACGTGAAAATCATTGCCGACCTCCCCTCGCCACCTCTGAGTCTTCCATCTGATTTGGTAACAAACTCAAAGGTTGATCCGAGAGTTCCAATCGAACCACCATCTTCCAAGCCAGCTCCTCCTTTTCTGCAACCGTCATAGATCTCCAATTGTCCTTCGCACACCCAATCGAAGATCTCGCTGTGAACCTAGCCGCCAATACACAAGTCTAAAAATAACTTAACTTGCTATTAAAGCAAGAGATCGCTATAAATGAGAAAGACCGCAATTAGTTATCTGTCAATTCAAGACACCGCCGTTGCTCTGAAAATTAAGCGCAACTGTACGAAAATTCTAACCGACTCTGAAAACGGCAGAGGAGGAAAAAAATAGATACTTCAGATTTACATACTTGTCCACTTATTTTTATGTATTTTTTTATTTTTAAAATATAATTTAAAAATAATTTAAAAACATAACTCTTTTATGAGTTGCATATGTTGGGCAAATCTATAAAGATAAATGAGAAGTGAGTCAACCATGTGTTTGCCTGTTTGGCCACCAATATCTTAGCATTATCTATGTCATGAGTGTGCCCACTACTTTGCATTTATCACTCCCTTCTCTCCCTAAGAAAACCAGCTAATTTTAGTTGGCATCACACTAACAAAGCATTAAATTTGAATTTCATAAATTGCAGATTATTTTCTATAGCAAATCCTCTAATGAATTTTAAGTATAACATATTTTTTTTAAAGAAAACAAAAAAGTCTAAAAAAGAGAGCCAGGAAAATGAATCTTCTGCATCTACAAATTTATTTACATTATTGTATTTATGTTAAAAAAAATTGAATATATTTGATCATAAATATGAGATATTATATACTTGCATATTAAAAACACAAAAAAAAAAAAACATTAGGTTATGTTTGAGAACATGGATTTGATTTGAAATTCGTCATTTGAAATTTTAGATTTGAAATGTTGTATTTCAAATACAAATATAATATTTGTGAAACCAAAGAATTTCAAATGACAATGTAAGAGTTGTCATTTGAAATCTCATGTTGTAGGCATGTTTTGAATGCTATTGGATTTGACTCAAATGCAAATCCAAATTCTTATAGTTCCCAACAAATGAAATGATGGTTCCCAAATACACCAGTATTTTTCACATTTTTGTTCAATAAGATGAGGATTTTTTTTCTTTTGTTCAACACAATAGGAAAGTCCAGTCAGAAATTAGGAATGTCAAATAAGGAAATGAAAAGAAAAAAACAGAGCAAGTTGTGTAAAATAAATGGACACATCAGATCAGAATGCACAAACTCTGTTCGATGAAATGCTCGATAGAAAACGGGTCGTAGCCGCCAGTTGACGCGAGACATATGATATAGGCTCGTTTTCATTGAGGATAAGAATTAAGAACCCCTCTCCGATTATGGTTAGGGGTTAGGTAGCGATACTAATTGAAGATATTAATTTCCAACTCTATCACCAATAAAAGCGACGATCTTGTTCAACAAACGCGCACAAAATGGATCCTCAACATCATGTTGGATTTCAGGGGAATTCGCTGAAAGGGAATTCCAATTCCACTCCCGACAATTCCGGTGATCTCATATCTCATTTGGCCTTGGATATCGGAGGTCATCTTCTTCAACTTTATCTCTTCAATTTTATCATTTTACTATTCAATCTCAGAGAATTTGGTTTCTGAAATTGGTTTTGATTTGAAGTTCAGTTGGTTAATTTTGAATCTGGGCTGGTTCAGGTGCTCACTCTCTTGATTTTTCATCATTTGGGTCGTGTAAAGTTCAAATCTTTATGTTTTGTGTGCTGTTCTTGCAATTTTTTTCTTGAGCTGAACTCGAACTTCTGTTATTTTCTGTCATGTCTTGCTGACAGAGATGGATTTGAGTGTTTATGTTGATTTGGATTCTTTAGTTTTGCATTGGCTTCACCTGAAGGAGCAGAAAGTTATGATTTTTGTGTACTAATAAGCTACTATCAAAATGCATACAATAGAGGCATAGGTTCATGCTTGTCATTTTGATGGTCCAACGTGTCCATATCTGTGGATTTTGCTCACTTTGTGATGTTATTTAGATTTGCTTGCTTGTTCCAAAGTTTTGTCTGATTCGCCTACATTTTGCTGCAAGGGACTGCCTCAGCAGTAAATAATTAATCGTGTTGTTTTGTTCACAGGCTCTCTCATCAAGTTGGTGTATTTCTCAAGAAAGAGTGACATTGCGGGTGATGACAAGGGGCAGGGGAAGAAAGCTGCTACTGCTAGGGATATTAAGGCGATTCCAAATGGGGATATATCAAATTCTCTTCACGGGAGGCTTAATTTTGCTAAATTTGAGACTAGCGAGATAAATGATTGCATACAGTTTATTAGTTCCAAAAAGCTGCACCTTGGTGGTATGTATGTCCTTGTGATTATTGCAGCTTTAGTTTTTATGATTGCGTATAATAACATGAGTTCTTATGCATTTGCTTATCATAAGTTAACCCTCTGGGAAAGTTCTTCGGACAACAAAGTGAAATTATATTTTCTTGGTACTTACCTGGTCAAGCTGTATGGTTGATTTCTGGTCAGTCATTTTTTAGCAATACCAAACTTGAAAATCAAGGTTTGCTAGTGTTGTTGGTGAACAACTTTTCATAGCACCAAACAACATTCACAGCATTTTAATTTGCTTATCGTTCCTTGGCTGCTTCCAGATGACATTGCCTTAGGAAATTAGGTGAAGGTTGACACCTTGTATTTCAATTCACGGAGAGTTATTATCATTCAAAAAGTTTATAATTTCTTACACTCTTTTCTCTGTGATATGATTTAGAACCCTTCATTTTGGTTTTGAAGAATGTAATTTCTGAAAGTATATGGGTATTCTTTGTTTGGTTTGCAGAGAATTATGGATTGAAACTGATAGGAGCCTCAGATGGGTCATCAAAATACATTCGACTTTCCACTAATCAATTTAGATTGTTTATCCTTGAAGTTGCTTTGAGATGCACTCTTTATTCAAATAATGATTCTGCTACTTTGCATCATGTTCTTATGAATGAAGATGAATTCAGGTTGCCAGCAGCACAAGGCTCCCACCAGTGACAAGATCATAGTTAAGGTAATTACAATTATTGCAAACTAAGACTTCAATAAATATTTATGAGTACATGAAATGTAATTTTGAAATATTCTAATTTCTTAACTTCTTACTATTATACTATCGATGAGAAGGCAACAGGTGGTGGAGCACACAAATATTCAGACCTATTTAAAGAAAAGCTTGGAATATGTCTTGATAAAGAAGATGAAATGGATTCTCTTGTGGCTGGAGCAAATTTTCTGCTTAAGGTGAGATACATATGTTCTAGACATTATCTGTTAAGTTATCTTATATAATCTAATCGCAATTCATATACTCTGGAGCCAATCTTTTTTACTCTCCTCAGCTTTCATGTGTCTGTGTATTTTCTTTACTAGACTTTCAAAAGTGATCATCTACATTTGTAGAATTCTTATTTGTCTGCCTAAATTACTGATGCATGATTCTAGTTAACTAAATCTTTTTTTTTTTTTTTTGTTATCAATTTGAGTATAGCTTTAACTCTTCTTTCTACCTCAACTTCTTGCATTTATCTCCTTATAACATTACAAATTTACAATTAGTCATTTAATTAATTTGTGAATTATCGAGTGCATAAAATTAGACAGAGCATAATGCTTAATACAATTGTAAGTTTGGAGATTTTGATGAGCTTTTGCATGCTTTCATTGCAATAGGAAATGCCTATTTTAGAAGGAAAATATTTGTTTCTCCTTAATATGCCGTTCCTATTACAATGCAAGCACACAATAAAGCAAGTATTCAAATGAAACATTATTATCCAGTTATGTGCAGTATAAACCTATTGGCAGTATATTAGTGTAATACTACTGATCCCTTTTGTCATACTACAGTATTGTTTGGCATTTCATTATTACAGTAGGGCGGTTCCTCTGAAAAGTTGACATGAAAGTTACCTGGTGGATTTTAATCTCTTGTATGGCCTAAAATATTATTACTGGTGATATTTACTGGGA
This sequence comes from Pelargonium nanum, assembly GCA_036897485.1. Lineage (NCBI taxonomy): Eukaryota > Viridiplantae > Streptophyta > Magnoliopsida > Geraniales > Geraniaceae > Pelargonium > Pelargonium nanum. Next base: position 33,896 of record JAYMTF010000340.1, read on the forward strand.
TTATGTTATTTGAGCAGGCAGTCCACCGGGAAGCTTTTACATACATAAACGGTCAGAAGGAATATGTGCAGATCAACAATGATTTGTACCCATACCTCCTTGTTAACATTGGGTCTGGTGTGAGCATGATTAAGGTATTCTTGTCTACTTCATTCATCTTTTTAGTTTCATTTATCTTTTAGCTTCTTTTTAGTTTCATTTATCTTTTAGCTTTATAAACCTTTCATTGATTTAGTTTTGTTCTTATGTTAGGTGGATGGCGATGACAAGTTTGAGCGAGTTAGTGGTACAAATGTTGGCGGTGGAACTTTTTGGGGTTTGGGAAAGCTTCTAACAAAGTGCAAAAGGTTATCTATCTCATTTTTAGTTCAGTTTAAATATCTTCTTGTTGCATGATTTATATCATACATGGATTCAAAAAAGTTAATTTTCTGTTTCAGTTTTGATGAGTTGCTGGAGTTGAGTCATAGAGGAAATAATAGAGTGATAGACATGCTTGTTGGAGACATCTATGGCGGCACAGACTACACTAAGGTAGAGAGAAAAATTTGTTGAGAAATTGTTTGTTTGTTTGTGGATTTTCCATCTGATAATGGTGATAGGTCCTAAGATCTTATCATGGATAACAGGTTGGTCTTACTTCAACAACTATTGCTTCTAGCTTTGGCAAGGCAATTTCAGATAATAAAGAGCTTGAAGATTACAAACCTGAAGATGTTTCTCGGTCCCTTTTAAGAATGATATCAAATAACATCGGACAGGTCAGTTACATGGAAAATATTTCTCAAAAACCTTTTATAAAAAGTTCTCCACTGTACGGAACAAAATATTTTATATTAACATTTTGTTATAGATTGGAATCCTGTATCAGTAGCACATTATTTTATTGCTTTACGGTATAAATTATGCAGCGCCTGCATACATTATTTCCCCATAAGAAACAAACATAAGCAATGTGTTCGGAGGCCTCAGTTGTTGTGGCACATCACTGCTTTCATCATCATGTCCTTACTATAATAGCCGTGTTTCATCACTGTCTTTAGTGTGAAGGATTTCTTTTAAATTATTATTATGGTTTTCTAGAATATCTCCGTATCATTTATTCTAACCGGTGAGATGTCTTAGTTTATCTGATTATGACAAATTAATTTTGGTTTCTGCCTTTGCTCTCTAGACACAAATCTGGATGTACAAAGATTTCAGCAAAATTTCCGTGAAAGTTGGTGTTTATTGTTCTAAAGTTTTTCTTGTCCTGCAAAACATTGTCTGAATCATATATATATATTGTCTTCCATGACATGTAATTTGGAAGACCTTACTCATAAACTTGCTGAATAGAGAGAACTAGATTTGTATATGGTCCCTTTATATATAACCTGTAAATCTGTAATATAGTGATATTATCATCTGTTCACAACAATCAACGAATGTGTTTTGGTCCTTTCGGGTTTTTAATTGTGCATAACTGCATATTATTATATCCATCTCAGTTGTGTTACTTAAATCAATAGATATGTCAAGCATCTCTGATACATTTGCATTTTTTTACTTTATCTTCAGATCGCTTACTTGAATGCACTCCGGTTTGGGCTTAAGCGGATATTTTTTGGTGGTTTTTTCATACGGGGACAATCTTATACTATGGACACATTATCTGTCGCGGTTCATTTCTGGTAAATAAATGGGAGTTGGATCTCCACCTCTCAGTAATATTGCATCTTTAATCTTTGTTTGCTCTCAAATAATTGCTTCACGAAACTAAATTGCTACATTACATGAGCACCACTCTTCATAAATGCCTTCTTTTTCTGTTCTTTACCCGGTCTTTTCCGTGTATAACATGTTGTACACTTTTCAGGTCAAAAGGCGAGGCAAAAGCAATGTTCTTGAGGCATGAAGGGTTTCTCGGTGCAATGGGTGCATTCATGAGCTACGAAAAGGATGGTTTAAACGATTCAATGGAGCGTCAAATAGTACAACGGTTGCCATTTAGCACATCCTACACAGCCGATAAGATGCAATGCCATCAACACGGAGAATTAGATGAAGACGAAAGCATAGAATGTAGAGTCTGTGTGGATTAGTATTTGCATAATTTGCATCAGATACCTTCTGCAAGGATACAAGATATACAGCCATTATTTGTTGTCCACATCCACCTGGATGCTGCTGATGAAGGTTGAAATATCAAATATTGTAACTCTGAGTAACATATGTAACATAATCAAAATGTTGTGTTACTAAAGATAATTAAAAGTTGTCGAAAAAGGTTGAATAAGAGAGCAAGACTCCATACAAAAATTGCATGCATGCACATCTACATCAGCAAATCACACTTATTCTGCATCCAATTCGCAAGCACAAGAATGTTTTATTCAGGTCGTAACATTTTCTAGTTTTCGATACAAATACAGATGGGAAGTTTAAGGATACAAACTAAGGACAAGTATGATTACTTAACTATTTTTGCCTTCTTTGATGTTGTTTTGTATGTCTCCTACGAAGAGCCCATCTTTGTTTTATATCACGTACCTCATCAACTGTGCTCTCGTCGTCACATGTTTTTCGAGTTATTTCAAGGTCTTCGTTAAGTTTTGCATCATCAAAACCTCCTCTGATACGAGCAGTTTCAGCAAGCAGATCATACACTAACATCTCAGTGGTCTTGGAGGTGATTCCTCTGAGATACCAAGAAATCGGAGGGGGCGGGACAATGGTAGGCTGAACAAGTTGCTCCAAGCTCAGTCTAGATCCTATTCTTCCCTTGCCTTTGGTACATGAATAATATTCTCCGAACGTTTTGGGTTTGAAAGGAAAGCAGATCTTTTCATCGACAAATAAGGGCTCTGCTCTCCAACAGCCTTCAAATTTTTCCATCAAACCCGATTTCACTTGCTTGAACTTCATCTGACAGACAAGCATGATTACGAGTAAGAAGATTGTAATTACTAATTGTTAATGAATCAGCATAATCCGACAGCTAATGGCATAAATGATGAATCAGGCAAAGATTGTGCAAATTATGTAGGATGAGGCGGTGTTTGTCTCAGAGATGACGAGTGTTAACAACGTATACGTACATAGTAGAAACAGTACTTACTGACTGATCTTCTCTATTTTGGTCAACTATAACGTGAACGGAGATAGTTCCCGACCACCATAGGAACTTCCATAAAGCTGCTTGCTCAACTTCAACCACTTGCCTTGGACCTTCATCAACCAAAACTCTTCGGGAAAGCACTTCCTAAACAACATATCAATGTTATATATTGAAATATACAACTATCCCGTGCTACTCAAATAGAACAATAGTTGAGGGCCTTGTAATTCGGAAAAGAGAAATCATTTCCTGCACACTACTCTTTGGATCTAAGAGATACCACCTTACCTGAATATTCTTGAACACCCTCTTATTATCTGGGTCAGTCACAATATTGTACACGGCATCTGGAGGCAATCCAGCATTCACTTTCACATTAAGCTTGCATAGCGAATCTTTTGGTATGCTGACCTGCCAAAAATTACATTAGGGGGTATAGTTTGTAACTCAAGTAATCATCTTTTGGCCAAATTTCCCCAAACATGAAACAATACTATGATAATATTGGTATGTTCATACGATTTGAAGGAAATCGTATTTTGTCTTCCAAAGTACTTTCCACATTAAAGTAATTAGTAATCTAAAGTCTAAACAAAATCTAAATAAACATAACTGAGAAAAGGAGCTTTGGCCAAGATGAGCTCTCATCAATACAATGGGCTTAGAATTGAAAAGGAGAACCAGAAACAAGTGCAATCTTGTCAGGCTGGACGTTATTTGTCTCTTTCACAACAGATCTACGACTTCCTAATTCAAGCAATTTTGTTGTGAAATATAGCATGTCTCTGATTCAGTAAATTATATTATTTACACAAAACCAACAAAATCTGCACATAAGTATTTCCGTACTAATGTACCTTTATTTCTGGAGGTTGATCTGTCCAATCGGGATTTTCTCTCCAAGCTTGCAATTGCTTCTCCAGATTGATTTCAAAGGCAGCAGATGATCCTTTCTCCTTCTTCCAACTAGAGATAGCTGAGCTTACTCCTTCACCATCTTTGGCTAACTTCTTGAGGCGAGACTGTGACCAAAAAGGAGGCTTTTATGGCTAAAAAAATTAACACATAGTTAACTGGTTGTGGTTTTTGAAAGAACTGACTGACCTGTAGAGAAAGTTGGAGCTTGTGCGGAAGCTGTTTGAGAAACTTAGGAAATGAATGATCAAATTTCTTGAGTCTTCCATTTCTCTTGCTCTCCGGGATATCAATGCTTGCTTTGGACTCTTTCGATTCACCCATTATAGCCTGAATTGTTTGCAAAAGCACTTACAATTTTGTATCATCCCCAAACTCATTTCATGCATTTTTTTCACTACACTCCATTTTTTGGGAGCAATAATTGAAAATAAAGGAAGGAGCAGCCAAAGGTGCCACAACTGGCGGCCAAATGGGCGGGGGGCTATGAAGGAACAAAAGCACATAATGTAAACTGTAAATTTACGTTATTTTGATAAAATCTTCAAAACTCTACTTGCTATAAGTGAAGATAAGAAGTGCAAGTTTGAAATGATTGGTCATACAAAATCAGATAAAAAGAGAGCATATAGCTTTGGTGTGACTTATCCATGGCAGGTTATCATGTAGGATCTAAGATGTACAAAACCAACAAGTCTCACTATTTCGAAACGCAAGACAATCATTGTCACTTCTCTTGTGCCGATGATCAAATTAATCTAGTCGTGCAAGGAAGTCCAAAGGTAAGTAAATCACAGGTCAAACCATCTCATGAAATCGATATCTTCAAGTAGCAAACACCAATTCATTCAAGTCACAGCTACTTGAAGGTATGTACCATACTAACCATATGTAAACATATGCTCGAAGGCAAAAAAGATTTATAATTCTGCATACACAAATACCTACTTATAAACATATAATAGATCAATAGTAACAATCGACCCTTATCCCAAGCAATGTTGGCATCGGCTACAAATCCTTTTAGGATTACTTGCTCGTATTCTCTTCTCAACTCAATCCTATCTAATGCTATCTCATCTGTTTAGCCACGTGTTATCGTGTTTTTCCTCACTATCACTACTTTCCACTCAATTATGCATACGCGAACCACCATCTTATCTCAAACTCCTCGAATAGTCTCGTTCCTAGTAGAACCACAAATCTATAGCATAGCTGACCATTTAAGCATCATAAAATAATTTCCATTCCCAGTAACAGGCCAAGAAGACCCAGAAGCTAATTTCACATCCTATCCCCTAAAATTCAAGAAATGCATGTCTCAAACCAAAGTCAAATCAGAAACAGCAAGCACAACCCATCAACATTTAGGGCAACTCC